>UCOH01011949.1:0-25555 GCA_900474275.1 Synergus japonicus | reverse complement strand
AACTGTTGACAGTGGAAATCTGTTAACAACAGATACTCAACTGTTGATTTGAATATCTGTCGTTAAAAGTTAAATATAATTAACTGTCAGAAAAAGATACTTAAGTACCAACAACTGATCATTAACTGTTAACGACAGGTGTTGTACTGTTAACGACCGATGTCTTACTGTTAGCGGCAGATGTCTTACTGTTAACGTCAGATGTATTACTGTTTACAGTAGTTACTCGAATTGATAAAAATTGATGTTTTATTGTTAACGTAGCATATTCTTAACAGTTAACAACAGATATTGAACTGTTGACAGTGGAAATCTGTTAACAACAGATACTCAACTGTTGATTTGAATATCTGTCGTTAAAAGTTAAATATAATTAACTGTCAGAAAAAGATACTTAAGTACCAACAACTGATCATTAACTGTTAACGACAGGTGTTGTACTGTTAACGACCGATGTCTTACTGTTAGCGGCAGATGTCTTACTGTTAACGTCAGATGTATTACTGTTTACAGTAGTTACTCGAATTGATAAAAATTGATGTTTTATTGTTAACGTAGCATATTCTTAACAGTTAACAACAGATATTGAACTGTTGACAGTGGAAATCTGTTAACAACAGATACTCAACTGTTGATTTGAATATCTGTCGTTAAAAGTTAAATATAATTAACTGTCAGAAAAAGATACTTAAGTACCAACAACTGATCATTAACTGTTAACGACAGGTGTTGTACTGTTAACGACCGATGTCTTACTGTTAGCGGCAGATGTCTTACTGTTAACGTCAGATGTATTACTGTTTACAGTAGTTACTCGAATTGATAAAAATTGATGTTTTATTGTTAACGTAGCATATTCTTAACAGTTAACAACAGATATTGAACTGTTGACAGTGGAAATCTGTTAACAACAGATACTCAACTGTTGATTTGAATATCTGTCGTTAAAAGTTAAATATAATTAACTGTCAGAAAAAGATACTTAAGTACCAACAACTGATCATTAACTGTTAACGACAGGTGTTGTACTGTTAACGACCGATGTCTTACTGTTAGCGGCAGATGTCTTACTGTTAACGTCAGATGTATTACTGTTTACAGTAGTTACTCGAATTGATAAAAATTGATGTTTTATTGTTAACGTAGCATATTCTTAACAGTTAACAACAGATATTGAACTGTTGACAGTGGAAATCTGTTAACAACAGATACTCAACTGTTGATTTGAATATCTGTCGTTAAAAGTTAAATATAATTAACTGTCAGAAAAAGATACTTAAGTACCAACAACTGATCATTAACTGTTAACGACAGGTGTTGTACTGTTAACGACCGATGTCTTACTGTTAGCGGCAGATGTCTTACTGTTAACGTCAGATGTATTACTGTTTACAGTAGTTACTCGAATTGATAAAAATTGATGTTTTATTGTTAACGTAGCATATTCTTAACAGTTAACAACAGATATTGAACTGTTGACAGTGGAAATCTGTTAACAACAGATACTCAACTGTTGATTTGAATATCTGTCGTTAAAAGTTAAATATAATTAACTGTCAGAAAAAGATACTTAAGTACCAACAACTGATCATTAACTGTTAACGACAGGTGTTGTACTGTTAACGACCGATGTCTTACTGTTAGCGGCAGATGTCTTACTGTTAACGTCAGATGTATTACTGTTTACAGTAGTTACTCGAATTGATAAAAATTGATGTTTTATTGTTAACGTAGCATATTCTTAACAGTTAACAACAGATATTGAACTGTTGACAGTGGAAATCTGTTAACAACAGATGCTCAACTATCAATTTGAGTATCTGTTTTTAAAAGTTAGATGTTATTAGCTGTCAGAAAGATATACGTAAGTGTCAACAACTGATAATTAACTGTTAACGACAGATGTTCTACTGTTAACGGCAGATATTTAACTGATATTAAACAGTCAAGGACAGATACTCAATTATTAATCAATTTGAAACTGTCCGCGGTAGACATTTTACTGTTAACGACATATTTTTTACTTTAAACGTTAGATACTTAACTGTCAATCAACTGTTAACGACATAGATTACCAGTTTAAAAAACTACTTAAATATTAACAAGGCATACTTAATTCTGAACGGCAAAATGTTAACTGTCAACGACATACACTCTATTGTTAACAATCTTTGTTTAGGGATAACGACATATGTTTGACTGTTAACCACAGTTGCTTTACTGTTAACGGTGTATAAACAACTGTTAAGGATAAGTTTCTTACTGGTAACACAGGTAATTTAACTGTTAACGACAGATATTTAACTGCTAATAACTGTTAACGACATATATTTAACTGTAATAACTGTTGACAGACATTAAACTGTTAACGACAGATAGTCAACTGTTAATAGCTGTTGACAGACATTAAACTATTAACGACAGATATTTAACTCTTAATAACTGTTGACTGACATTTAACTGTCAACAACAGATAGTCAACTGTTAACGACATATATTTAACTGCTAATAACTGTTAACGATATATATTTAACTGTTAAAGACAGACATTTAACTTTTAACGACAGAAATTTAACTGCTAATAACTGTTAACGACATATATTTAACTGTTAATAACTGTTGACAGATATTAAACTGTTAACGACAGATATTTTACTGTTAATAACTGTTGACAGACATTAAACTATTAACGACAGATATTTAACTCTTAATAACTGTTGACAGACATTTAACTGTTAACAACAGATATTCAACTGTTAACGACAGATATTTAACTCTAAACTGAAAATTTTAAAGTGTAAACAGTAGATTTCAAACCAAATGATATAAAAAAAATCCACTTCACCGTCACTCCCCACAATTTTTTTGATACGACAGAACCAAAACTAATAATTTGTTTCAAATTTAGAAAACCACACCAGCTGCAACTCCCGATCCCTGTGGAAGGTCCGACTGCGAAGCAAATTCCCGCCCCGAATCGAAAGCGGAAGTTATAGAGTTGGAAGCAGCAAAGGGTGAAAAGCAGGAGCAAGAAGAGATTGCTGAGGCAGTGACTGAGGAACAGGAAGCACGCGTGGAAGAGCCGGCGGTTGTGGAACAAGATCAGTCCGCAGACACAGAGGAAGACCAAACCAAGCTTGAACCAAAGGTTCCCACTCTGCCACAATTGGACGAGCAAAAACTTCAGGAACTCGTGAAAACTGAGATCAGCCTTGAGAAACAACTCGAGAGCGTTCAGAAGCAGCTTTTGGCTCTGAAACAGCTGCCCAGTGAGATTGAAAATCACTTGAGGATCGTGTCAGAACAGTTATATAAAATAATGGAACTGAGTGGCGTGCGTAATGGAACTGATGGAAATTGCTGCCGATGCTCCAGGGGTAAGAGAGCGGAACGAATAACTGAACTGGAGCATGTTTGATTTGTTTATTGAAGTTTGCAGTATCTCTTCAACATCCTTTGTAGGGAGGCACGTTTGCCTAATGGGCATTTAGTCGCTCGCTATACTATACATAATAACATTACTAACGTAATTGAATTCCTGATTGCATTTCGAAGTTTGAGGCTATAGACTCGACTGTATTTGATATCGTTTGATATTGGGTAGTTATGTAGGTGGAAAGTTTTCTAATAAAGGTTGTCTAGTAAAATTGAATCTCACTTTGTTGAGTTTTATGATTGCCTTTTATTAATTACTTTGTCTGAGTGAGGAGTGGAACTTGTTATAATAGCATTTTCGATTTTTAAGGGCGTTGGACCCAAGGGACCCCAGGGACCCAAGTGTTAAGCTTAGAATATTCTATTCTCCATTTTGCTCAACGAAAATTATAGATTAATAGTTTTTCGATGTGTAGCACTGATCTTTTTTTAAATATAAGACTGCATACAGAGTGAAAAAATATTTAGTTTCGATACTTTTTGCATAGAACGAAGAATTGAAGATCTGAGTTCAAAATTCAATATTTTTATTTTATTTATAAAATATTTGAATTAGGTATTTTCTTGCTCTGTGTGCATAATTCTAGTTAAAAATTGATTAATCATACAAAGGGAATAAATTCCACTTTTAATATTTGTTGAGTAAAATAAAGAAATTGAAATTATTAATGAAGAAATTTCCTTTTTAAATTTTATTGATAATTTTATTTTATTTTTCAGAAGAAGAAGAAAAAGCAAGAGAGGAAGAAAGAAGGAATCAGCAAGATGAGGATTTGGAATGTCACTGTGTGCGAGAAGAATTCGGACCTGGGGAGAATCAGGAGAGACTTTCAGGATCAGATGGAAGAAGATCTCAAGCAAGCGAAAACGAAGGAATTCCTCAAATTATTGAACCCGAGGATGATGGAGAGCCCGATAGTGGAGAAATCGAAATTTCGGTGAAGAGCAACGAAGAGGATGAAAATAGAGTAAAAAAATACGTCGTGTCGTATGAGTCAAAAGTTGAATCGATGACACGTGAGAATATCAGGTCTAGAGACCCGAGCCCAGCTCCTTCCCAAGGAACAGGTGATTTTAAAAAATATTTATTCTGATACTATTAAGTTTTTTGTAAAAGGAAAAAGGATTTTTTTTTAATTTTTAATTGTTAGAATCGTTATAAATGACTGGATCTAATTATAAAATAGAAGATCCAATTAGCTTTTGTAATTATAGGATCTAATCTAGGAAGCTTCGAACCAGATCCAAATGTGGATCCAAAAGTTCAATTAATAGAGGAGTTAAAGGTACCAAAATCTGCAGAATTGATTGAATATGTTTCCTGTTTTCAGTCAATTTTTGAACGATCTGTGCGTTTTCCCTTTCGCACGTTTTAAGAATTTCGATTTAATTAATTATGAGTAATAATGGGTAATTAATAATTATTGTTACTGGAATAAAATAATTACAATTTTACAATTTTGCAATGTTGAAAGTTGGCAAACTTGCAATAATTCCAAAAATTTATTGTATAATTGAAATTCCCCATTTTCAATTAATAATAATTCCACTCGTTGAAAATATTCACTGAAATGTCTTCCCTTTGCACGTACTCGATAAAGTAATTAATTTTTGTAATAATAAGTAACGAAAATTTAAAAATAACTGTTTATAATTAAATATTACAAAAATTTAAGTGTTGCATTCAGATAGCCTTGTTATTCATATTTTATGGTATTTATAAATTTAAATAATAATACTTAAAAGTGGACGGCCTGCACGTTAAAAATGAAACCACCCAGTGTTTGAGATTAAAGGAAAGGCTATGATTTCATGCGAGAGACGTCGTACCTAATCTTGGGAATTAATTTAATCCGCAGCACAGACAGGGGAGAAAGCGTTCTCAAGATCTCTGGCCCCAGGCTAAGCAATTGGAGCTCACTTACGGCAGAAGGTGGCGATGTCCCAACGATTTCTTCAATGATGATATGATAGCGGAAGTCCTTTCTTCACAAGCGGAAGTGATACGTGGCAGGACTCTAGGGTAACTTTATTTTTCTCATTTTTTTAATTTTCTAATTTTTATCTGAATTTATCTATTATGTTCTATCAATTTAAATCCTTTTCTACCATTTTCTATTATTTTTTTATAATTTTATATATTTTTCTATACAAATCAGTTTTTTACGTATCCACATTATGATAAAATTATAACTGCACTTCCTCTCAATTTATTAATAAGAAAAATTTCTAATTAGGATCCATATATGATAAATTTTTGATTGTACTAACAAATATTAGTCAGTGATCCTTTAAAGTCATTTTTAATATTCCAGAGTCAATTTTAAGAAGTTTGAAAAGACGGCACTCCCGAATTTCGATCATCTGATGAATTCCAGCGTCTATAAGATGCTACATAAGATGGAACAAGAACCGAAAAAAGGCATACCTGCAAGACCACCAAAAGTTAATGCAGCCGAGGACATTTTGGAAAGAGTTGTTAGTGGAAATTAATTTTGATAATATATTCTTTGCTCTAAAATGCGTTGGTTCCCAGTTCTAGTCTCAAAATTCAATTTCTTCATTTTAGTTAATGAATACTGTAATTAAGTATTTTTTTACTCTGTAAAGCTACTCACTGTTGAATTAAAAATAAGCGTACAGAACGAAAAAATGGCTAACTTTAATAATTTTTGAGTAAACTGAATTTTATAATTGAATTTCCTTAATTATAATAGATATATGGTCTAACTTAAAAATTCTTTTCCAGAATTCCCCTACGCTGAGTACAGCAGACGACAGAAGTTGCAGAAGCGTCAGCCACTGAGAAAAAGAATTGTATAATTCTGAAAACTCAACAAACTCAGAACTAACATTTTTTAAAGGAAAAAAAAAACTGGAACAGGTATAATCGCACATCAAAGAGAGCCAACCTGGATCCACAAGCCACAAACATTTTTTTTGATAACTTCATATATACCTATGATATTTAAATTTTTGAAACAGTCCATGGTAAACTAAAGACTAAAAAAAACTGTATAAATAATTTATGTAAAACAGAAATTCTAAAAATGTATCATCTATAACTAATAAAGAAATTCAGACGGTTTTTCTTACGTGAAGCTGAAACTACTACTTCTAAATTTACTCCTAATTAAAAATTAAAATAGTGTCGGGTAGGAATTGATAACTTCACTTCACTCTTTTCTGAACCCCCTGCCCCCCAAACACTAGGCGACTTTTAATAGATTTACCCCTACTCTCAAGGCCACTAAGAATTTATATTAATTTGCAAGAATCTATCTATTTTCCTCGAGACACCCCTTTTACACCCAACACCCCCTATCCCACTTAATTGCACCATATTATATGGACTTCTACTAACTTCGAAACCCCCTCCTCAGGGGGAGATCCAGAAACTATTTTTGGGGGGGGGTTCGAATTTCAAAGTCAAGATAAACCTTTCATAATTCATGAAAGACGTTCTAAATTTTTTATGAAGTCAGATATTTCGGGGGAGGGGATCTGGAACAGAAAAACCCCCCTAGATCCGTCCCTCCTCTTCAAAAACCCTCGGCAACCCCCTTCTTCACATAACTTCAGTTCAAACTCAGGACTTCTACTACTAGAAACCCCCTTTTCATAGGCCCCTCTATTTCTACTCCGTATCCATTGACTTTTAAACCCCCTCCCCCCAAACACTCGATGACCCCCTTTACTATACAACTCTACTTCAACTTCAGGACTTTTCCTAGCCTGAACCCCCCAAAAACCCCTAACCCTCAACGTATACACCCCCCTATGGATCCAGGGGAGGCCATGGCTTTTTGCCCCTCCGCCAAAGCCCAGATTTGTAAATATAAAAACTTGGTTCCTATTTAAACGTTTGTTAATAATGTTTATATAATTAATAAATAAAGTATTTAAATATCTCTACAATTCATGGGTCAACCCTGTCCAATGGAGCTTTTGGGAGGCACCTAATAATTACCCTCCTCCCTTCAGTCTTTTTGGGAGGGGGCAAGCCCCTTGACCCTGGATCCACCCCTAAAAAAATTTCGACAAATTTCGCAAAATTCTTGAGGGAAAGAAAGATTTAAAAAGCAAAAGTTTCTAAAAAGGTTTTTATATTTACTTAGGGTAATTAAAACAAATTTTATTTCGATCACTCTAAATTTTATTTAATTTTTTTTTTGTCATAAAAAGCAGAAGGCTTTAAAAATTGTTTATGATTCTGTGAGTAAAGTGGAGAGAATTTGTTGAGATGAAGGGATTCTTCTTCTCGATTTAATTAAGCATTCCGGTGCGGTGAAGAGTTACATTTGGTCTATGGTGTGGAGTTGAGTCACTACATTAACCGGTCACCAGGCAGGCGTGACGTCGGCCCAGAGCAATTTATGTAAAGCATTCTAGGCATGATTCACAAACTAGTTCGCGCCCTCGTGACCGCCACGGGCGCGGAATGCAGTCGTTCCAAAACACCGAGTGCGCTTGGTAGGTATCAACTTGCGCTGTGCCGGTGTAACGTCTCCTTATACGTAACCATGCAATACATTTTACTCACTTGGTTACCGGAACTAGGACAATTAAGGCTGTCAGATTCAAGTACTGGCCTCAAAATTCCGTTTCCTCATTTTACTCAAAGAATAATAGGATTTTTCATATTCTCGCTCTGTGCGCGTATTCTTTATTTACTTAGAAAAGTGCCTACAGAGCCAAAAAATATTTAGCTTTAATACCTTTTGAATAAAACGAGGAATTAGAACGTTAATCTCAAAATTTAATTTAAAAATTCATTTTACGCTGAAAGTATTAAAGTTATATTTTTTTTCGCTCTGTACGCATGTTTCTATATCAAAATTGAGTAGCTCTACAGAGAGAAAAATTATCTTGTTATCATATTAATCAAGTAAAATGGAGAAATCGATTTTTTGGGCTAGAACACTCTTAATTAATAAAACATTAATTTTAAATCCAATAAGAAAATCAGTACGCCTCCAAAAATAGACTTGTGTTTATTATCTTTCGTGAAAACAGATTATTGCATCCAATAAGGATGCACAAGTCATTGAAAATGTTTCCAAGATGCAGTAAATAATTAAATCCGGAACAAAGTAGATAAATAAACGCTGCAGAGCTTCTCAGAATTTTCTGGCTTCCACCGGCAATCCTTTTGCTTTACAATGCACTTGGCCGGAGTCCCGTGTTCTTTATTATGATTGTTATTATATTTTCTTCGCAGAAAAGTAAAGAGCAAGATCTTCCACAAATAAATAAACTTACGACATTTTATGAAACTATTTCACCGATTCATTGTGAAAATCCTGGAATGAATAAATTGCGAAAACTCTGCACTTTTTTTCCTTCGTAAACCATAATTTATAATATCAATTCTCTTCTTAGAGAAGAATTTCTACTTAAGTCTCTTGAGCTGCCATCATCCAATATTTTTTTCTCGCGTAAAGACTCGACAATAGTTTACTTGCATGTTGAAATGCGCTTTTACATTTTACAACCCATTAGACCTTTTCCACTTACAATTTAAGTGCGGCTTCACGTCCTAAACGAGATATTCTATTGGTTGATTGCAGGCTTCTCTTGTATATATATATTACGTGCCAGCCAAGCAGTAAAATTTCTTCTAGAAAAGCAATTCTGAAATTCACTCTTGTACTTTAGTGTTACATAAATTATTTTTGCTTGGAATATTTAAAATCCCTTTTTACCTTGGACCCCCCCCGGCCCCTTCACCCACCCCCTTCAACCGATAAACCCTGCGCCCCTCCAATCCAACAAAATGTAACACATGCTCTGACCCCTCAGCCCCTCCCATCAAAACAGTGACAGAATTTCTAATAGCTTGTAAATTGACACCCCCTCCCAGCCCCTCTTCACTATCTCTTCAGTTCTTAGATCCTCCCATGCTATATATAACCACGCCCACTCTTGGAGATAAACACTCCCCCCCTGGTCCCACACAATCCTACGACACCCTCTGGCCTTCTATTAAATTTTATTCTCAATCCCCTTCTAAACCCTCGACGACCCAAAGCCCCTCCCATAGGTCCCTCTCATTACCCCACTTTAGCCTATGACTTCCTCTAATTTATAAAAAAAACCTCCCCTCTCAAACACTTGCCGACCCCCTTTACCAGAGGCGGGTCCAGACAAGAGCTTTTGGAGGTGGGGCATGAAAGAATTAATCTTCCCCCTCCACTCTCAAGGGAGGAGGTCAATAATAATTTATTACTATTTTATTCTACATTCTTTAAATGCTTTATTTATTAATTATATAAACTTTATTAACAAATGTTTTAATAGGAACCAAGGTTTTGAATTTACAAATCTGGGCTTTTGGGCGGGCCAAGAAGTTATGCCCCGCCCCTTGGATCCGCCCATGGGACTTCTACTACCTGGACACTCCCATACCCCATCCACCCCATGGGGGAATTCTTTTCTCAGTAATCGAGCTTTACTCTTAGAACTTCTGACCCTCCCGTATAACCACGCCCACTCTCGGGATCAAGAAGCTTTGCTCCGCCCCCTGGATCCGCCCATGGGACTTCCACTACCTGGACACTCCCATACCCCATCCACCCCATGGGGAAATTCTTTTCCCAGTAATATACCTTCACTCTTAGGACTTCTCATAGACGAAACTCTATCTCAAGGACACCACCAACTTTTCTCCCACACTTTCCTCCCCCATCAACCCTACTTCAGGATAAGTTTTTCCACTAGCTTCGAAACACCCTCCTCTGCCAATATCTTCAGTGGACCCAATTCTCACACAACCTTACTGCAACTTCAAGGCTTCTACTACCTGAATCCCCAACAAGGTCATTGTTGGGGATTCCTACTCTACCCTTTTTTTTGTTCACACAACAACTTAAGCTTCAGAAGTTCTGCTAGCTTGGAGACACCTTTCCCTTGGAGCTTCTGGGTCTACCTATTCAACAAAACCGCTCCGCAACAATGAAAGACACCTTTTCCAAGCAAACCCTTCAATATACAATCTCGCCTCACCTCAGAGTCTGGACTTCCACAAGATTCCAAACCCTCACCTCCGTCATGACGACCCTTAGTACTAATCTTCTAGAATACCCCTTTCCCTTGGTCACACAACGCCATCGAACCCATTTAACTTACAAGAGCTTTGGAACCCCTCCTTTCTGTCTAGGGCTCCGGTGATCCTTTCGTAATTCGACTTTACACTTGGGAACTTTACACTTGGGAACCCAACTTTACTAGTTGGGAAACTATTCCCCTTTCCACTTACCTCTTGAAACCCATAATCATAAGCTAACTTCAACTTCAACATTCGGTACCTAGAAGCTCCTCCGCTAAACCTCTGGTTTCTAATAAACTTGAGGACTTCAAAGTAGGATGTCCAGTTTGGATTGGACAATGTATAACAGAGGGATCAATATCACTTCAAAATTTATTCAAGCTACAGATTACAACACATCTCATTGTCAAAGGAAGGATTACAACTCTCTTAAACATACAAGGAAAAAGTTTGGATGGACTGTGAAATGTGCCGCAGCTTCTTTGTTAAGAAAGGTGTAATTAGCTCAAGCAGGAAAACAATTATTGAACAGACGTATCCAAAGCCTACAAGGACAATTAGGTGCCTCATTATAAGAGCTAATTCGGATTTATGTTGTGTACCAGAGATGCTTGTGTCAAAGGTCTTACTTGATTCCTTGAAGTCGTAGTCTTTCAACCACTTACTTACTAATCCTGCTTGATATAATAGCTGAATCATATGGCCAATCCTTTTGACAAAAGGAGATCCTGGTTCAAGTACAGTGTTGCTCAGAGTCTCCTTGACGTATTCTTCCATGATCTTTGCAGTAGGTCGACCGTAGGTATCCTTCTCGTCTTTAAGTATCATTCTAGCAGCATCTTCTCTTGCAATGCATGCGACATTTTTGTTCTTTAGTACTCGAACAATGCATTCCTCATCTGATTGATCAACGACTATAGCTTTATCCAGCAAATCTCGAACGCTACCATCGCTTGTAGGATATGACAGATCATAAAGCAAGGGACGTACTAAGATTTGAAGCTCTGAGTGAACTACTTCATCGATGCTGTGGAATCTAGCTGTATTCACCTGGTTCACCTTATTGGACGTTACTGCTGTGTATATAACTGAAGAGTAGAGAAAGTACGCCCAGAGAGCAGCAGCAAAGAAGAATCTTTCAGCTACCTTGTTGGGTTCTCGTGGAACAGTAAATCCGAAGACAATTTCCACCATGTATTCTAGACGCCAATTTCGTCTGTCGAACTTTAGGATGCGTGATATAACCCAGAGAATCAAAGGCATACTCAGAACAATTATTACGTGCATGACGTTCCAAGTAGTTCTTAGACGGTTTGTTTCGTCTTCCAAAACAGGAACTACCAAACATAGATTAATATTTCCAATTCCTCTGCACCACTCCAAGTTTGTCTTGTTGCATATGGCAAATCTTCCGAATTCTATAGCGGAGATATGAATCTCATTATTCTTCAAGCTGTGATTAATGCCGGTACTGCCATTTTTGAGACAACTGTATTTACCGATATCTGTCATGTTCTTGGGAATCTTAATCGAAAAATTCATAGCTTTGGACAAGGCTTTCACCTTCAGGGCCATTAATCCAGAGACAGTGTGTGTGGATTCGTTTTGATGTACATACACCTCTGGTGGTCTGTGGATGAAGGCGATCTTCATTTCGTATCCGTGCATGTCGAGAAGCTTATCTGGAAACAGTTGAAAATCTCGAGAAGTTCTACGCCAGGTAATAGTTTTAGTAAAAGGGTTGAAGTGATAAACACTAGTGTCTTCCTGATGATGATCCAGGAAGTCGTTCTTTCCAGGTCTTGGTTTCACAATCTGAAGAATAGTAGCATCCAAGAATTGTTTGGACCACAAGTCTCGAAGCAGCTTCTCGTAGGTTTGGATGTTCTCTTCTCGAAAGAATATCATCAGATACTTTGGTCGCTTCCAGTTTTGAGAGAGCTCAATGAGGAAATCTTGCACCTTTGCTAACTTCTTTTGACTCTGATCATCCACTTCTGACTGGATCGTAACAAATAACGATGTCTGAGGATTGAGAAAAGATGTCGATTGAATCAGACGTCTAGCATTTTCAATCGTTGCTTCCTTGAAGTCGATTTTTCTTGACGGTAGTGCTGCGATGGCTTTCCATAAAATTTCGCTTGTTCCAGGCGGATCCTCTTTACTATTTTCGTCGACCAAGATCACTACTTGATGGACACCTGCACTTGTGTTGATGTACTTGATGAAACTCTGAATCCAGTTGGTTTCCGATTTGTGCTGTTTAAACTCATTTATAAAAAACAGTAAAGAAAGCAACCAGACTTTACAAGAATTGATCAGCATTATGTTTCGTGAGTAAAATAATATTTCACGTTACCGCGGATGATTTACAAATAGTTCATAGGTCTACATATCGCTTCTATGGAAAAGAATCAGCCACTGATATTGAAAGGTCACAGGTATTGCCTTTATTACTATGACAATTTCTGTAGCTATTACTATCTTAAATAGCTAGAGCACTTTATTTAATGCTGTAGCATTAAAGTTGTCATGAAATCGATTTGGGAACGGAAGTATTGATAGATGGGATAGATACATGTGGCAATTTATACTGCGATGGCTATTTTCAAGCAATTTTCTGCAAACGTAAATTTTAGCCGCGGAAGTCAATATGAAAGAAATAAGAACTTTCTTTAATTTATCTCATTGTCAGCGTATCAATTTGACACGCAAGGAACTGATTAGGGTGACTTAATGAGGAACAGTGTTACTAGACTTTGGGCTACTTTTGGGCTACTCAATCCTCTTGAACATACAAGGGAACCATTTAGATGGACTGTGAAATGAGTCGCAGCTTCTTTATTAAGAAAGGTGTAATTAGCTCAAGCAGGAAAACCATTATCGAGCAGGCGTATCCGAATCCTACAAGGACAATTAGGTGCCTCATGATCAGAGCTAATTCGGATTTGTGTTGTGTACAAGAGATGCTTGTGTCGAAAATCTTACTTGATTCCTTCACGTCGTAGTCTTCCAACCATTTGTGAACTAATCCTGCTTCACGCAATGTCTGAATTAAATGTCCAATCTTGTTGACAAAAGGAGATCCTGGTTCAAGTACAGTGTTGCTCAAAGTCTCCTTGACGTATTCTTCCATGATCTTTGCAGCAGGTCGACCGCAGATGTCCTTCTCGTCTCGAAGCACCAACTTAGTTATATCTTCTCTTACGATGCATGCGATATTTCTGTGTTTTAGTAGTCGATCTATGCATTCCACATCTGATAGATCGATTTGTATAGCTTTATCCAGCAAATCCCGAACACTACCATCGCTGGTAAAATATGATAGTGAATGATACAATGGCTCTACTAAGATTTGAAGCTCTGAGTGGACTACGTCGTCGATGTTGTGGAATCTAGTTGTATTCTCCTGGTTCACGTTGATGGACGTCAAAACCGTATGTATAACTGACGAGTAGAAGAAATATGCCCAGAGAGCAGCAGCAAAGAAGAATCTTTCAGCTGCCTTGTTGGGTTCTCGTGGAACAGTAAATCCGAAGACGATTTCCACCATGTATTCTAGACGCCAATTTCGTTTGTCGAACTTTAGGATGCGTGACACAACCCAGAGAATCAAAGGCATACTCAGAACAATTATTACGTGCATGACGTTCCAAGTAGTTCTTAGACGGTTTGTTTCGTCTTCCAAAACAGGAACTACCAAACATAGATTAATATTTCCAATTCCTGAGCACCATTCGAAGTTTGTGTTGTCGCATTCGACAAATCTTCCGAATTCTGTAGCGGAGAGATGAATTTCATTGTTCTTCAAGCTATGAGTCATCCCAGTACTGCCATTTTTGGAACAACTAAATTTTCCGACAAATGTAATATTCTTGGGAATCTTAATCGAGAAATTCATACCTTGAGACAAGGCTTTCATCTTCAGGGCCATCAATCCAGAGGCGGTCTGTCTCGATTCGTTGTGATTTAAATATACCTGTGGTGGTAGGTTGACAAAGGCGATTTTCATTTCGTATCCGTGCATGTTGATCAGTTTGTCTGGAAAGAAGAGCAGATTTTGAGAAATCTCTCTACTTGACAGTGTTTCACTGAAAGGGTTGAAGTAATAAACCCTGGGGATTTCTTTATGATGATCCAAGAAGTCGTTGTTTTCAGGTTTTGGTTTCACAATCTGAAGGACAGTAGCATCCAAAAATTGCTTGGACCACAAGTCTCGAAGCAGGTTCTCGTAGGTTTGGTTTACCTCTTCTCGAAAGAATATCATCAGATACTTGGGTCGTTTCCGGTTTTGAGAGAGCTCGATGAGGAAATCTTGGACCTTTGCTAACTTCTTTTGACTCTGATCATCCACTTCTGACTGGATCGTAACAAATAACGATGTCTGAGGATTGAGAAAAGATGTCGATTGAATCAGACGTCTAGCATTTTCAATCGTTGCTTCCTTGAAGTCGATTTGTCTTGACGGTAACGTTGCCATGGCTTTCCATAACATTTCACTTGTTCCATGCGGATCTTCCCTGCCATTTTTGTCAATCAAGATCACTACTTGATGGACGCCCGAACTTGTTTTGACGTAATTGATAAAACTGAGAATCCAGTTTGCTTCTGATTGATGCTCTTCAAGGCCACTTCTAATAAATAGTAAAAAAAGCAACCAAATTTTTGTTGAACAGATCATTTAGGTTTCTTGGCTAATATAATATTTCATGATACGACGAAAATTTTAAAATAGGTCTGCTTTGTGTCATCGGAAAAGAAGGAGTGAAAGGCCACGTATTCCAGGACAATTATCTATAAAAATTATGGTTGTCATGACAATATAAATGGAAACAAACAATTACTCCAAAGGTAATCAGGTTAATATTGCTGTCAAGGCATATCAACTGATTGCATCTTTTTCTTTTTAGTTCTGAAGGACATAATTAGTTCTCTAAAAGAAAAGCGAAAAATCAATACAACTTCAAAATTTATTCAATCTACTTATTACACTACATTTCACTGACAGTAGTACGATTTAAATTCTCAATATCATAGTGAAGAAAAACATCTAGTTAGACTTAGAAATGTGTCGCAGCTTCTTTGTTAAGAAAGGTGTAATTAGCTCAAGCAGGAAAACAATTATCGAACAGGCGTATCCGAAACCAACAAGGACAATTAGGTGTCTCTTGATCAGAGCTAATTCGGATTTATGGTGTGTACAAGCTATGCTTGTGTCGAAGATCTTACTTGATTCCTTCACGTCGTAGTCTTCCAACCATTTCTGAACTAATCCTGTTTCACGGAATATCTGAATTAAATGTCCAATTTTGTTGACAAAAGGAGATCCTGGTTCAAGTACAGTGTTGCTCAAAGACTCCTTGACGTATTTTTCCATGATCTTTGCAGTAGGTCGACCGCAGATATCGGTCTTGTTCCGAAGCCTCCATTTAGCTACATCTTCTCCAAAGATGCATGCGACATTTTTGTCTTTCAGTAGTCGATCAATGCATTCCTCTTCTGATACATCGATTTGTACAGCTTTATCCAGCAAATCACGATCGCTACCATTGCTTGTTGGATACAACAGATCATAAGTCAATGGCTCTACTAAGATTTGAAGCTCTGAGTGGACTACGTCGTCGATGTTATGGAATCTAGTTGTATTCTCCTGGCTCGCGTTGATAGACGTCAAAGCCGTGTATATAACTGACGAGTAGAAGAAATATGCCCAAAGGGCAGCAGCAAAGAAGACTCTTTCAGCTACCTTGTTGGGTTCTCGTGGAACAGTGAATCCGAAGACGATTTCCACCATGTATTCTAGACGCCAATTGCGTTTGTCGAACTTTAGAATGCGTGAGACAACCCAGAGAATCAAAGGCATACTCAGAACAATTATTACGTGCATGACGTTCCAAGTAGTTGTTAGACGGTTTGTCTGGCCTTGCAAGACAGGAACCACCAAACGCAAATTAATATTTCGAATTCCTGGGCACCATTCGTACAGTGCGTTGTCGCATTCGGCAAATCTTCCAAATTCTATCGCGGAGAGATGAATTTCATTATTTTTCAAGCTATCAGCCATGCCAGTACTGCCATTTTTGGAACAACTGAATTTTCCGACAAATGTAATATTCTTGGGAATCTTAATCGAGAAATTCATACCTTGAGACAAGGCTTTCATCTTCACGGTCATCAATCCAGAGGCGGTCTGTATCGATTCGTTGTGATTTATATATACCTCTGGTGGTTTGTTGAAGAAGGCGATTTTCATTTCGTATCCGTACATGTTGATTAGTTTGTCTGGAAAGAAACCTAGATTTTGAGAAATCCCTCTACTTGATAGTGTTTCACTGAAAGGGTTGAAGTAATAAACCCTTGGGATTTCTTTATGATGATCCAGGAAGTCGTTGTTTCCAGGTCTTGGTTTCACAATCTGAAGGACAGTAGCATCCAAAAATTGCTTGGACCACAATTCTCGAAGCAGGTTCTCGTAGGTTTGGTTTACCTCTTCTCGAAAGAATATCATCAGATACTTGGGTCGTTTCCGGTTTTGAGAGAGCTCGATGAGGAAATCTTGCACCTTTGCTAACTTCTTTTGACTCTGATCATCCACTTCTGACTGGATCGTAACAAATAACGATGTCTGAGGATTGAGAAAAGACGGCTCTTGAATCAGACGTCTCGCATTATCAATCGTTGCTTTATTAAAATCGTATTTTCTTGACGGGATTGTTTCGACGGCTTTCCATAACATTTCGCTTGTCCCACGCGGATCTTCCCTGCCATTTTTGTCGATCAAGATCACTACTTGATGGACACCCGCGCTTGTTTTGACGTAATTGATAAAACTAAGAATCCAGTTAGCTTCTGATTGATGCTCTTCAAGGCCGTTTATAATAAAAAGTAAAAAAAGCAACCACACTTTTGTTGAACCGATCAGCATTAGATTTCTTGATTAATATAATATTTCATAATACCACGAAGATTTTAAAATAGGACTGCATTGCGCCATCAGGAAGGAAAGAGTGCAAAGCTATTGAGAGACCACGAAACTTTACAATTGTAGTTGTCGTGACAATATACCTAGAAACAAACCCAACAAATAAAAAAAAATACTGCGTGTATTACTATTGATTATCTAACATACAGATAAAAGATAGAGAAGGTAACAGAAAAAACATAGATATAACATAGATAATCACTAGTTTAATATTGAACCCCATTTCAGGGCAAATATTACTGTTAAACAAATTTACCTTCAAGTATGTAAGTACAACTCTGAAAGTAGGGCACGATTAATAATGTATTCCTTTAATCCAAGATTGCACCTCACCCACTGACCTGCTAAATTTATTTGCTACACGCCCCTTAGCAAAGATCCACCGGTATCAAGGAATCTTGCTTCAAGGTGAATCCACACACCGACTCTAACTTTTGTTCTGCTCGTAAATTTTTTCGAAGCGTAAAATTGGTGTCGCGACCCCACCAACTTACCCAAGTCGTGTTGCGCTAAACTAAATTTGTAAAGTTTTGTAATTGATTGAGAAGGCAGTAAATGAGAATCGACGTGTGAATTCACCTTTAAACCCAGCACGGAGCACGGACGTGGAAGAAATTCGCCACTCTGCGAAATGCAGAGTTACCACCTCTCTACCCACACCAACCAATGGGAAAGCTGAAGCTTCTCCATTGGTCTGTCGATGTCTCCGCTGTATCTATAAAGATAGGTACATTTCGATACTTGACCTCTTCCAGCACCACGAGCAGAAGGGCCTACATAATGGACTGGCATTGAGAAATATATAAGGGATGGATCAATACCACTTCAAATTTTATTCAAGCTGCTTGTTCGTATCAGTATGTCATGATAAAACTAAATTTTATGTTTAATTGCTGGATAAATCGTTGTGTGATGTTTTTGGGTCAATACCATGGTCACTATACTTAAATTTAGTATAACAATCAATCTCCTTTTACATCCTTTCGCTTCTCAAGGGTTTTTCACACTGAACTCGCAAGCTCCTATCCCTTCCCAAGTAGAAATTAAATGATTGAACCAATACTTACAACCGGCACGGTACTGCACCAGTTATAATGTACCAATACTTGAATCCAGTATAGAAACAAACCTGGCTAGCCAGTACTGAGCAGCGTTATCATCTCAACACTCAGCCAGATCTGCACCAATACCTCTTCCAGTACCAAGCCAGTGTTGGCCAGTACTGGTACTGTACTACGCCAATTGTAAATTTCCACTTGGGATCTTTTGAAGACTGAGGTAGGGATCACTGGTTGTAGCAACTAACCAATAATATCAAAGCAAACTTATAATTTTATATTGTAATTCAACACTGCTAATTACATTACATCTGATTATCATTGCATGGATTTCAATTCTCTTAAACATACAAGGAAAAAGTTTAGATGGACTGTGAAATGAGTCGCAGCTTCTTTGTTAAGAAAGGTTTAATTAGCTCAAACAGGAAAACAATTATCGAGCAGGCGTATCCGAATCCTACAAGGACAATTAGGTGCCTCATGATCAGAGCTAATTCGGATTTGTGTTGTGTACAAGAAATGCTTGTGTCGAAGATCTTACTTGATTCCTTCACGTCGTAGTCTTCCAACCATTTCTGAACTAATCCTGTTTCACGGAATATCTGAATTAAATGTCCAATCTTGTTGACAAAAGGAGATCCTGGTTCGAGTACAGTGTTGCTCAGAGTCTCCTTGACGTATTCTTCCATGATCTTTGCAGTAGGTCGACCGCAGATGTCCTTCTCGTCTCGAAGCATCAACTTAGATAAATCTTCTCTTACGATGCATGCGATATTTCTGTGTTTTAGTAGTCGATCTATGCATTCCTCATCTGATAGATTGATTTGTATAGCTTTATCCAGCAAATCCCGAACACTACCATCGCTGGTAAGATATGATAGTGCATGATACAATGGCTCTACTAAGATTTGAAGCTCTGAGTGGACTACGTCGTCGATGTTGTGGAATCTAGTTGTATTCTCCTGGCTCACGTTGATAGACGTCAAAGCCGTATGTATAACTGACGAGTAGAAGAAATATGCCCAAAAGGCAGCAGCAAAGAAGACTCTTTCAGCAACTTTCTTGGGTTCTCGTGGAACAGTAAATCCGAAGACGATTTCCACCATGTATTCTAGACGCCAATTTCGTTTGTCGAACTTTAGGATGCGTGAGACAACCCAGAGAATCAAAGGCATGCTGAGAACAATTATCACGTTGATGCCGTTCCAACTTGTTGTCGGACGGTTTGTTTCGTCTTCCAAAACAGGAACTACCAAACATAGATTAATATTTCCAATTCCTGAGCACCATTCGTACAGTGCGTTGTCGCATTCGGCAAATCTTCCAAATTCTGTAGCGGAGATATGAATCTCATTATTCTTCAAGCTGTGACTTATACCGGTACTGCCATTTTTGGAACAACTGAATTTACCGATATCTGTCATGTTCTTGGGAATCTTAATCGAAAAATTGATACCTTCGGCCAAGGCTTTCATCTTCAGGGCCATCAATCCAGAGACGGTCTGTATCGATTCGTTGTAATTTATATATACCTGTGGTGATTCGTAGGCGAAGGCGATTTTCATTTCGTATCCGTGCATGTCAAGAAGTTTGTCTGGAAACAGTTGAAAATCTCGAGAAGTTCTACTCCAGGTAATAGTTTTAGTAAAAGGGTTGAAGTGATAAACACTAGTGTCTTCCTGATGATGATCCAGGAAGTCGTTCTTTCCAGGTCTTGGTTTCACAATCTGAAGGACAGTAGCATCCAAAAATTGTTTGGACCACAAGTCTCGAAGCAGGTTCTCGTAGGTTTGGTTTACCTCTTCTCGAAAGAATATCATCAGATACTTGGGTCGTTTCCGGTTTTGAGAGAGCTCAATGAGGAAATCTTGCACTTTTGCTAACCTTGGTTGACTTTGATTATCCTTGTTTCTGGATTTGACTTGTTTCAGGATCGTAACGAATAACGAAGTCTGGGGATTGAGGAAAGAAGGCTGTTGGATCAGTTGCTTCGCATTTTCAATCGTTGCTTCCTTGAATTCCATTTGCCTTGATGGGAATGATTGGAAGGCTTTCAATAACATGTCAATTCTTCCATGTGGTTTTTCTCTGACATTTTCATCGATCAAGGTCACAACTTGGTAGACACCAGCACTTGTTTTGAGATACTGGATGACACTCAGAATCCAGTTGGGTTCCGATTTGTGCTGTTCAAATCCATTTATAAAAAAGAGTAAAGGAAGCAACCACACTTTTGTTGAACAGATCATTTCGATTTCTTAACTGATACAATATTTCATGATACGACAAAGATTTAAAAATAGGTCTGCTATGTGTCGTTGGAAAAGAAAGAGTGAAAGGCCACGTATTCCAGGACAATTATCTATAAAAATTATGGTTGTATTACTCCAAAGGTAATCAGGTTAATATTTCTCTCAACGTAAATTACTCACAAGTGAAAATAATTATACCCGAGCGTACAGAGCTTATCAACTTATTGCATCTTTTTGTTTTTCGATCCAAAAGACATAATTAGTTCTGTAAAATAGAAGCGAAAGATCAATACAACTTCAAAAATTTTTCAAGCTACTTATTACATTATATTTCACTGACAGTAGCAAGATTTAAATTCTCATTAACATATAGAAGGGAAACATTTAGTTAGACTTAGAAATGTGTCCCAGCTTCTTTATTAAGAAAGGTGTAACTAGCTCAAGCAGGAAAACAATTATCGAAGTGACGTATCCGAAGCCTACAAGGACAGTTAGGTGTCTCATTATAAGACCTAATTGGGATTTATGTTTTTTACAAGAGATGGTTGTGTCGATGGTCTTACTTGATTTTTTGAGGTCGTAGACTTTCAACCATTTCTCTACTGTTCCTGTGTCATAAAATAACTGAATTAGATAGCCAATCTTGTTGACAAAAGGAGATCCTGGTTCAAGCACAGTGAGACTCAAAGTCTGCTTGACGTATTCCTCCATAATCTTTGCAGTAGGTCGACCGCAGGTATCCTTCGCGTTCTGAAGCGTCAGTATAGCTAAAGTTTCTACTACGATGCATGCGACATTTTTGTCTTTTACTACTCGACCAATGCATTCCTCATCTGATAGATCGATTTGTACAGCTTTATCCAGCAAATTCCGAACAGTACCATCGCTTGTGAGATATGATAGTTCATAAAGCAATGGAGATACTAAGACTTGAAGGTCTGAGTGGATTACATCGTCGATTTTGTGGAATTTAGTTGTATTCTTCTGGCTCACGTTGATGGACGTCAAAGCCGTGTATATAACTGACGAGTAGAAGAAATATGCCCAAAGGGCAGCAGCAAAGAAGACTCTTTCAGCTACCTTGTTGGGTTCTCGTGGAACAGTAAATCCGAAGACGATTTCCACCATGTATTCTAGACGCCAATTTCCTTTGTCGAACTTTAGGATGCGTGATACAACCCAGAGAATCAAAGGCATACTTAGAACAATTATTGCGTTCATGCCATTCCATGTATTTTTTAGCTCGTTTGTCTCCTCGGATAAAACAGGAACCACCAAACGGAAATTAATATTTCTGATTCCTCTGCACCATTCTAACAGTTTGCTGTCGCATTCGGCAAATCTTCCGAATTCCAACGCGGAGAGATGAATTTCATTGTTCTTCAAGCTATGAGCCAACCCAGTACTGCCATTTTTGGAACAACTGAATTTTCCGAGAAATGTAATGTTCCTGGGAATCTTAATCGAGAAATTCATACCTTGAGACAAGGCTTTCATCTTCAAGGTCATCAATCCAGAGACGGTCTGTAGCGATTCGTTGTGATTTATATATACCTCTGGGGGAAAGTTGATAAAGGCAATTTTCATTTCGTATCCGTGCATGTCGATAAGTTTGTCTGGGAAGAAACGTAGATTTTGAGAAATCCCTCTACTTGATAGTGTTCCACTGAAAGGGTTGAAGTAATAAACCCTTGGGATTTCTTTATGATGATCTAGGAAGTCGTTGTTTCCAGCTCTTGGTTTCACAATCTGAAGGACAGTAGCATCCAAAAATTGTTTAGACCACAAGTCTCGAAGCAGGTTCTCGTAGGTTTGGTTTACCTCTTCTCGAAAGAATATCATCAGATACTTGGGACGTTTCCGGTTTTGAGAGAGCTCAATCAGGAAATCTTGCACCTTTGCTAACTTCTTTTGACTCTGATCATCCACTTCTGACTGGATCGTAACAAATAACGATGTCTGAGGATTGAGAAAAGATGGCGATTGAATCAGACGTCTAGCATTTTCAATCGTTGCTTCCTTGAAGTCGATTTGTCTTGACGGTAACGTTGCCATGGCTTTCCATAACATTTCACTTGTTCCATGCGGATCTTCTCTGCCATTTTTGTCGATCAAGATCACTACTTGATGGACACCCGCTCTTGTTTTGACGTAATTGATAAAACTAAGAATCCAGTTAGCTTCTGATTGATGCTCTTCAAGGCCATTTATAATAAATAGTAAAAAAAGCAACCACACTTTTGTTGGACCGATCAGCATTAGATTTCTTGATTATAATATTAATATAATATTTCATAATACCACGAAGATTTTAAAATAGGTCTGCTTTGTGTCAGTGAGAAAGAGAAATTGAAAGGCCACGTATTGAGACCACGTAGCTTTGAAATTGCAGTTATCATTTCAATCCAGATAGAAATAAACCCAATCGATTCAAAAACTATACTGCAAATATTATTATTATTGTATTTTCTATATAGAAAAAAAAACCAAGCGGATCCCTAGTTTCATATTGACCCCGATTTCAGGACATATACGGCTCATTCCGTTTCAAATTTACAACCAACATTTTGATTGCGCTGAAACTTTTTTTTCTCTTTTTGTAGACAAAAAAAAAGGACACGTATTTTTTTCTTCAATATGGTGTTGATAATTTTCAAGATATCAATTTTTCGATCAAAAAAAAAAACAGTTTTTCTTATAATACTTCTCAAATCGCCTATTTTTCAAATAAGGGTTTGAAATTTTAGGACGAAATGTGCAATGCGGTTCAGTTGAAAGTGCACATTTGAATGGTCAAAAATTCATTTGTGGAGTAATAGTTATTTAACAATTTCTTAAACAATTTGAAATATCTCGAAAAAGGTACCTCCGATTTGAATAAAATTTTCTGTAATTTGTTATTATAGTATGTGGAATATTGTCCTAAAATTAAAAAGTGGGCGGCTCAATACTTTATTAAATATGATTATTTCTGGCGCGGGAGAGGAACGTGAAGGAAATAATAGTAGATTCCAGGCAATTGCATCTTAATTATTATTAAAGTATACAATAAATTATACTATACAAGAATGAACTATACAAGAAATTAGAGAACAAATAAACATTACATCGACAATTTTTGTGATTGTCTTTTCTTAATTGAACCTAAGAAGCTGACAGTCTTGGAATTTGGACAACGAGAATAAATTTTTGTTTTGAGCTCACAATCCCCTATCGGTTCGACGTAGTGGATTTTTTGAGTACCTGGTATGATTTACAACCCTCAAAACGCTGTTTCAGAAAATCTGTTGCTTCGTTGTAAGATTTCTTGTTTGAATAAGATATAGAAACATTTGAATTCGAAGGAGCGCGTTGGGCCCATTCATACAACTCTAATGGAGTTGTGATTTGATCATTAGAAGACCTTTGGAGACTAGCTTTTCTAGCTTTTCTCTTGAACGCCCCGCCTGCTCCGTTGCATACTTTAATAATAATTAAGATGCAATTGCCTGGAATCTATTATTATTTCCTTCACGTTCCTCTCCCGCGCCAGAAATAATCATATTTAATAAAGTATTGAGCCGCCCACTTTTTAATTTTAGGACAATATTCCACATACTATAATAACAAATTACAGAAAATTTTATTCAAATCGGAGGTACCTTTTTCAAGATATTTCAAATTGTTTAAGAAATTGTTAAATAACTATTACTCAACAAATAAATTTTTGACCATTCAAATGTGCACTTTCAAGTGAACCGTATTGCACATTTCGTCCTAAAATTTCAAACCCTTATTTGAAAAATAGGCGATTTGAGAAGTATTATAAGAAAAACTGTTTTATTGGGAACGAAAAATTGAAAAATCGATATCTCGAAAATTATCAACATCGTATTGAAAAAAATAATACGTGTCCTTTTTTTGTCTATAAAAAGAGAAAAAAAAGTTTCAACGCAATCAAAATTTTGGAGAGTAGGATCCAAAATATACTTGAACCCAAAACACTCTAATGGACTGGATTTGGATTGGGAAATATATAAGAGACGGATCAATACCACTTCAAATTTTATTCAAGCCGCTAATTACATTAAATTTCATTGACAATACGAAGACTTCAATTCTCTTAAACATACAAGGGAAACGTTTAGTTAGACTTAGAAATGTGTTGAAGCTTCTTTGTTAAGAAAGGTGTAACTAGCTCAAGCAGGAAAACAATTATCGAACAGGCGTATCCGAATCCTACAAGGACAATTAGGTGTCTCATTATAAGACATAATTCGGATTTATGTTGTGTACAAGAGATGCTTGTGTCGAGGGTCTTACTAGATTTCCTGAAGTCGTAGTCTTTCCACCATTTGTCTACTACTCCTGCGTCATTTAATAACTGAATTAGATAGCCAATCTTGTTGACAAAAGGAGATCCTGGTTCAAGTACAGTGTTGCTCAGAGTCACCTTGACGTATTCTTCTATGATCTTTGCAGCAGGTCGACCGCAGATGTCCTTTTTGTCTCGAAGCACCAACTTAGTTATATCTTCTCTTACGATACATGCGATATTTCTGTGTTTTAGTAGTCGATCTATGCATTCCTCATCTGATAGACCGATTTGTATAGCTTTATCCAGCAAATCCCGAACACTACCATCGCTGGTAAGATATGATAGTGCATGATACAATGGCTCTACTAAGATTTGAAGCTCTGAGTGGACTACGTCGTCGATGTTGTGGAATCTAGTTGTATTCTCCTGGCTCACGTTGATAGACGTCAAAGCCGTGTATATAACTGACGAGTAGAAGAAATA
>UCOH01011948.1:0-25276 GCA_900474275.1 Synergus japonicus | reverse complement strand
ATATAATATAATATAATATAATATAATATAATATAATATAATATATCTGTTGAAAATATCTAACAGTTTTAAGAGGACAAAAATATTATCATTATTTCGTTAAAGTTAAGCTTAACTTAATTTGACACAGAAAAAAGAAAGGCCTAAAAAATCTAAAATCATTTGCTAATTATATGCTCGCCCAACAATGGCAATAAAAAGTAATAATAACGTGTGCTTGTGGTTATTACTGGTTTCTAGCCAACAATTAGTTACCGATTGCGCTATCACAATTACTTGTGACTTTCGCTACGCGAGTTTAATTATTTCGTAATACGCGCTTACGCGTTCCAGGAGGATGTTTGTTTTAGTCTGAAAATAGTTCTATGGAAAGAAACTTATTAAACTTGTTTTGAGTGATTTATAGGTTTATATTGACTACTTTTTTTCTTTAGTCGACGTTAAACTTAAGAGTAACTTCAGAAATTAAGAGTATGGTGAACTTCCATCTGTGAGTCTCTTTCCATTTTTTTCTCTGAGAAATTAAATGTTTCATTTGTCTTATCGTTTGTTTGAATTGAGAAAGACTCTTCAGAGATCTCAATGGTATCAAATCTTCCCAGTGAATTATTGTAGCTCTCTTTCTTCAGTATTACTTTGATTAATTCTTAATTATTAGGGAACTGTAGCTTCAATCTCTCACCCACTAGAAAGTATCTTTACTTATCCTTAGACCTCCTTGGCATTAAGATAGGATGGATCCAGGTAAAAATTATAGTAAAAAGTAATCCTGATGTCGATTCTGGTCTTCGATTCCTCGTTAAAAACAGAATCGATTCTTTAATAAAAGAATCGAATGATTCTAAGAAGAATCGAGTAGAATCGCCCATCCCTATATCAAAGTTCATCAATCTGCATTGAACCTTGATTCTTTACGAAGTGCAATTCTGATTTCTGACGAGAACGTCAATCTCCTGCGTCAGTTGACCATCGTCCTATTCAAACCAGATTGACTTTGACGCAGTTCAGAGGACTTTGGCAGCTCGTTGAAGAATACTGAAGAATGCATTGGAGAATCAGTCGGTGGGACAAGACAGCTAGTTAGGCACATGTCTAGAGAAGTCGCTGCACGTATATCGTTGGTATACGGTTCGTATTCGTACAGTAGCGGGCAGCAGGTGGTTGAAGGATCGAGGGGGCGTTAGCTACCCCTCCTCACCCTCCTCACCCCCCTCATTCTCTTCACCGACTCACACAGTGCAAGATCCCTACCACCAAGCTCCAACACCACCACCACCAGTCTCCAACCTCGTCGACACGCACCATGCTCAGCAAACGAAACGAAACGAAAATGCTGGGCGTCCATGAGGTGGGGGTGAAGTGGGGTAAAATATGGAGGGGGTAGACGTCCATGGAAAGGAAGAAGGGAAGCGGCGAGCCCGACAGCGGAAACGGTTTCTGGCTCCGTCACAGTGACACGCGCGCTCACGTCAAGTGGTGTGCTTCCCCTAGTGCAGAGTCTGAACGAAAGATTCCTATACGGCATGTGGCAGATCCAATATTCCCATGTCCTTGCCGCATCCGTAATTTCCCTCGCGAGTTCACCCCTAGCTCACATGCTGAGGAGTCAAAATACATAGTTGTTCATATTATATTTGTTATCAGTGAGGTGTACTTAATGAGTTTGTGATCAGGGTCTGTCTTTCGGATCCAAAGTGCGTGTTTCATCAACACTGTGTTGTCCGTGAAGCCATACCGGTTCATACCTGGACACCTGTTGCTGATCGTGATTGGATCCCACGAGTTCCTTCCTGCGGATGGTGTCGATTGTCTTCCGTACTTACGGTATCCTGATCTTGGAGGCTTGTGTCTGAACAGGATTCGGAAAGTACTTAAAAAACCGATGAAGCGAAAGGGAACACATATGCTTCAAGAAGCTTTTCATCTGGAGGCATATGTGCGAGCATACTTTAGGATTTAGGAAGATATTGCGTTGTCGAGAGGGATGTTGACTACAATACTCAGAGGAAAACAGTAGATCTCAATATAACTAGTACCAGTGAGGAAGTATCAGTGAAATATATACCAGTGAAGATACCAATGAAGTCACTAATGAAGTAACTAATGAAGTAGCCAATGAAAGATTAAGATACCAGTGATACCTGAATACCTTCAGCCAGAAACCTAAATCTGTGATCACGTTTGAATTCATCCCTCTGAAGACACGTCCCCATTTGCTTTATACCATTTACATAAACCATTTACATCTGCAGGGGACCAAGCTCTTCTTTGATAAGTTGAACGGCTTGTGGTTTTGTGAGAACTTTCAGGGTGTATCTCGAGGAAAGAATCAAAGCTCAAGCAGACGAATGCTCGCGAAAAGTGCGGTTGTCGAAAGGCAGAGTGCAATTGTTGAGGATAATCTCAGGAAGACGTCACGGCGGGCGTCGTGAGTGTCGAAACGTCGGGGTCGCGGCCTTCGGGGCAGGCGCCGGCTACCGCGGCGCTCATTGGCTCCTATCTGGGCAACCAAGAGACAGGATTAATTGCGACGACCAATCCAACCTCCTCGGAGATGGTTCTCCACATGTTGGACACCCTCGTGAACGCTCACGAACCCTTTTATGCGGATTATCCCTCTTATCAGGAGACCGAAACGCTCTCCCATCCCCAACATCAACAGCATCAACCACCGCACTCGATATCCAGAGGCTCTGTTATGCCTCCGGTGTCGCTGGATGCAACGACGCATACGCCAGGTAACGGCGGGGGTTATGTTTTTCATTTTCATTCTCGTTAGTTCGTTAAGATTGATAAACGCATCAGCGATAGGTTGATTGAGCTGATGGCTAAGTTGGCTTATCTACCTAAGTGGTAGGTTGATTCTCATCTGTTGAGGAAACATCATTTTCAAGACCTTGAAGAAAATAGTGCAGGATGCTTGGTTTGGTGAAAAAATTTGGTTAGTGTGTAGAAAGAAGGGTGTCTGGCCGACCGGAAAACCCGGGAATTTTATTTCATCGAGGAGCAACCTAGGAATTTCATTTAGGACCCGAGATGTTTTGAATTCATTGAAAGATACAGTTTTTCTACCTTATTCTTAAGATTTTAATAGAATTTAAGCTACACAGAAAAAAAGTCTTTAATACAGCCCAAAAGTCTAATTTTTGTTACAATTTAAGTCAGTTTTTTGGACTTAAAATTAAATTTGAACCAAAAAATTAACTTAAATTGTAATAAAAACTAGGGGCTTGATTTAAGACTTTTTTTTCTGTGAACTATATACTTTTAATTCTGACTGCATAAATGAAGAAATATTTATAATTGTTTTCTTTGTATATTATGTTAAAATTTCTATTTCTTTTTACATGTTGATAAAGTGTTTACTGTGCGACAATTTAAGGAATTCCGGGAATTGAAAAAAAACCGGGAAAATTCGAAAAAATTCTTCTAAGCCTCGTGAAAATCAGTCAAATCTTTAGTAGTGATTTAAAATCACTTGGTACTTCTCTGAAATCTCTTAAAATTCCTCAAAATTCTTTAAATCGTTTTGAATCGCTTAAATTCTCTTGAAATTCTTTAAAATCACCTAAAATTCTTTTGCAATTGGTTGGAGGGAAAAAAAATTTCCTTGTGAGAAAACGGGAAGAAACCCGAGAATTTTAAATTGCCCGATCACTATATGGAGAATCGAAGTTTTGATTGGTTCCGCATTTGTGGTCAAGATCAGAAGGAAATAGTAAATATTCCTATTAGTTTTTAAACTTTCACGCATGCGAGATTATAAAAATCTATTGAGAAATTGTAAAGTAGGAAGTCTAGTATTTAACTCTTTAATTGTAAAAGCAAAACAAATTAAAGTGTACAAAAGTACAAAAACTAGTAAAAGAAGGAAGACATAAAAGTGAAAATGTTCATATCTTGAACTTTATGGAAGAGAACGAAACTCTGAAAGTGGCACAAGGATCTTGTTGCAGTCGATTGAAATTTCATTTTATTGATTCACACATGAAATCCGGAATCTAAATCTAGATGGCTCAAACAAAAAAGTCGAACCTTTTAATTCTTCGACAGTAAGGTTTCAAATCCAGATTTATTTCAACTGAAAGATACCTAAAAATGAATTCATATCCGGTATTTATTTCTGAAAGGAAGAGACCTGTCATTTCACGCCTAATTTTTCATTCCCTCTAACTATAAGTTATATAAGGTTTGTTTTAATTTAATCTGTAACAGAATTCTCGGAAAGCTTCTGTTTCTCTCATACTAAGAAACTTCGACTCTGGCATCATTTTGACCGAGTGTAATTAACCAAACAAGGTTTAGAAATTCTTTGTACGTGTCTCTTAGAATTCCGCACAGAGCATCGCTTCTTTGAGTATATCATGCAAAATGATTCCCACGTCTAGATTCCGTGACACTTATGCGCTTTTGATAAGAGCTTAGTGATTATACCGGTGACTTAAGTAATATTGACTGTGATAGTCTATCTGGCAAACACTTTGTATACGCGAACAGGTGAGCACCCAATAATTATTCACTTAGTGATAAAGGTCACACACATTTCCCTGTTTTGCTTGTAATATGCTCAGGCTGCCTGTTGATCTACATGTATACAAAGCATTTATTATAACTATGACATTAACTTTTCTTCAAAATGCTGTTAATCATAATTATCGAAAATTCAGTATTGCAAACATAATCCGATTACAAAATCAAATTGAATTCATGCTTTCAATGTTGTGAAATGCTCAGGTTCTCTTGTCTTTGAAAACAATTCATTTCTGTGGAACAAACCACTTTTTTATTCGGATTTGATTCCAGTCTTAGAATATTCAAACTTTTCAAACCTTTCAAAGTAGCTTCGGTTTAAAAATATTCTCTATATAAAATATTTTTATTAATTTTCTGGAATTATTGAATTATGCAGTCATTTTAAGAGCGATATTGTGCCACCAATTTTGCGGTTATCACCTGCTCGTTCAAACCAAGTGCGTGCCTTACGTTCTACCTGGTACCATGAAGAATATCTAAGTAAACGAGTGTGCTCACGTAAACACACAGACCCACACTAATAAACACAAATTCAGACTGAAGTTGGTTTCTGTGTGCGAACCGAGTGTGGGAGAGTTCGCAGGTCACCGGTCTACCGAACAATACACGGTTTCGTTGCCGTCGAGGACGACTTTTTTACAAGTGCATCGTACAATCGTCGTGTATATTACTCACGCGACATTTCTAAAATTCTTTGCCCGACCATTTAAAGGGAAAGACAGGGAGAGAAAGCTTCCAATCGAGCTCTTTATTCCCAATTCGCCAGATAGACAATAGCACTCCTTCACCTTTCGAAAAAATCCGCATATTTCTTATACCTACACTCGTCAGGGAACAAATATTGTCAATAATGAAATAAGATTAGAGTCATTCTAGACTGAGTGATGAAAATTTTATGACTCTAAACTGTTTAAAAAGTACATATTGATTATAATCAATATGTACTAAGTAATATGTCCGACACGAACATCTCTATTAAATTGTGATGATTGACCTCAATTGATGATAATAATATTAAAAATTATTTATATATATAGCCTCATAATGAAGCACTTCCGTTTGAAATTTTCAGTAGCTGAAACGATTCATCTGAGCTTATTCAAATATTCATAAATTTCTTCATTTCATACCGCTGTTTGAATATAATTATCTTATTTCATTCATATTTCGCTTTAATGAATGTCCTAGATAATTTTACAGTTTTTTTGGGCTCGTGGTACCGAATAAGTCACGATATAACAATGCTGAGAAAAATGGATAAAATGGACCTTATTTATGATTAGGGTCAGCGTATAATCTAGATTTTGAGTTTTATAATCCAGGATTTAAACAATTAACATCCAGATTACGGTCTTACATCTAGATTGTGGGTTTATTTTCTAAGATGTAAAAACTTACAGTCTCATAGACTTTGTGTCTTAATTTTGGATACGAGAGGTCAACTAAAATATGTAAACCTCCGTCGCTTAAAGTGAACAACGCAAGGACTTAAAAAAAATTTCACAGAAAAAAAAAATTTTTAATTAAGCCCAAAAAGACTTCACTGAGAAACTCTATGTTAGAAAAATTACTAATATCGATAGCAAGTGCAAAATCCCAAAATTGAGGCATTTTAATACAGAAAATAATAAATTTTACTATTTCAATAGTAATTTTTCCTATTTAAATAGTAAAATTTATTATTTTCTGTATTAAAATGTCTCAATTTTGGTAACACAGAGTTTCTCAGTGTAGTTTGTGTTACATTTTAAGCCAGTTTTTAGGCTTAAATTTAGCTTTAAGTTCAAAAACTGGTTTAAAATGTAACACAAACTAGTCCTTTCGGGCTTGATTTAAAACTTTTTTTTCTGTGTTGAAACTTAATCTCTTTCTAATAAAGATTCTAATAAACTGCAGTCAATTGTCAAGTAATTATTAAGAATTCCAATTTCTAAATAATTCAAGAGAATTGAAGTATTTCCAAAAGATTTAAAGTAATTTTTCCATGTCACAGTTTTCATTTATATGTTTTTCCAAAGAACGTGTTCTCCAGATCAAGATATCATATCTATAATTGAAAAAATGGAATTTTTTCTTGATTGATGAAACTGGGAACAGACGTAATTTTGAATCGGGGTTGGGATCGTTTACTGGGCCAAAAGTAGGTAGAAAAATTGCCTTCTGACGAAGAACAGGACCGGCAAAGGTTTTAATTTTCAAGAGCCGACTGTGTTCTTGGCCTCTTGCATGGCAGCTGTCCTCACTGGTCGTTTCGTTTGGTTTGGCGCGTGCCCCGTGACTGGCCACCTCGATTACTGCTTTCTTGATTCTTGCTGATGCTTGCTTGCTTCCTTGCTCACTTCCTCGCTGGCCAGCTCTCCAAACGTCTTGTGGACACCTGTTCTCCGGCTGATACACGGCTGCTTCTTTTGCTCACTTTCTTCCCTTTTCTCGCGCCTTTCTTTTTCTCGCACTCCTCTCATCTCTCTGGGAATGCAGCTCCTCATCCAGATTCATTAAACCAGCTGCTCGCGACTCATTCCGAGTGTAAAGAACATCTACAGTTCTACACATGTTCGGTTCAGTTTTCACTTTGGCTTCCACGTTCGACCAAATGTAGTAAAATCTGGAAATGCAGGCACATTTAAAGCAGAGGGAAGAGAGAAACATAATATAGGGTAAACATCTGGAAATATTTATGAGGAGGGGTGAAAAATGGTATCATAAAAAGTACTCATTATACTCGTTTGTCAAATTCACATCACAATCTACATCCAATTCGAGGCATAAAATTATCTATGCGGTTTATTAACATCCTTAAGATAAAGATATCAAGCAAACTATATTTTCCACGCATAAAAACAACATTATTGTTGTACTGGGTTTCCATAAATATATTAGAGTTGATAAAGTCAATTTTTTCCCGGCAAGATCGAGTTTTTCATAGTCGACTTTAAACCCTGAAGTTGACTACTAATCGACTTTTTATGCTGAGTGTTTTTTAATACAAATATTTTTAAATTCAATACTTTTCCATGGTTGTCTGATTTTATAATTACAGTAATTATAAATAGTCCTGTCTTTGAAAAGTGATTGTATCAAACATATTGTCAAATATGTTGGTTTGATTGGTTTGGGAATTACGCGAATTTTGTTTAACGGATGTTACCAGTTAATTATTGGGGTGTTAGAAAATCTTAAGAAATTTCAAGGGGTTTGGCGAAATTTAATTCAATTTTCTGAAATTTTGAAGTATTTAACGAATATTTCCTGGGATTTTATGCATTTCAAGGAATTTTCATTCAATTTCAACGCATTTTGAATATTATTTTAAGGAATTTAAAAAGATGTTACGAAATTTATTGAAATTTTAGAGATACACTCAGAAAAAAAGTTTGTTTAAATCAAATAAACGTATTGAGTTAAATCAAATTTATTTGATTCAAAGATATTTTTTCTTTGAATTAAAAAGAAAATGTCTTGGAATAAAAAAAAACAAAGAAAAAATATCGTTGAATCAAATAAATTTTATTTAACTCAAGGATATTTTTTAGTTGGCTCTGAGGCAAATATACGTTTATTTGATTGAAACAAACTTTTTTTCTGGGTGTATTAAGTGATTTCACGGTATTTCGAGGAATTTTATGATATTTTATGGGATATTAAGTTATTTTAAAAGAACCTAAGGGATTTCCAGGGATTTTCGAGATTTTATCTAGTTTTTCAAACTTACACTGAAAAAAAGCTTTGATTCGGACAACACTTTTTTGTTGACTCAACCAAATTATTGTTGGGTCAAGAAAACGTTTTGTTGAACTAACAAAAATTTATTTCAGCCAACAAAACATATTTTGTTGCACAAAATATTTCTTTAAGTGTAGTATCTAGATATTTAGATTGAATATCTATAAAGATATTGAGGCTGAATATCCAGCAAATAATCTGACTAAATATCGTATATGGCTCTCATAGTTCACTATTCAAGATATTAAGCTTAAATATCCATTTTCTCCAAAAGTATAAAATGTTTTCAATGAAAAATTACTACAATAAATTCCAAGACCTACGCAACAAACAGTGACCTACGCAAAACTTCAATGGCTGTAATGCATAATTTTTGAAGATTTCGTTTGAGTTATAAATGTAAAATAGTGGAAGTGTGCAGATTCGAATGATAAAATGTTTAGAGTTCTCTAATGGGAAATTTCTCGGTATTTCTTTGAGTAAAGAAGTGGCCGGTCAGTTATTACATGGTTCGTTAAGGCAGTTGCAGTTGGTTGGAGTTGGATAGCTTATAGGTCGAGATACAAGTTGAAGTTAAAAAGAGTCATGGAAAGGCTACTTGGGTAGAAAATGTAGATAACAGTATAAGTCAAGGTATATATTATATGCGGAGAAGTAACTATCCCTATCGCATTAACTTACACCTGCGCTTAATTCCAGCTCGCACCCCATTTTATACAACGTACTTGTATACTTATACATATAGCAGCAAGCGTGGGAGTGCTGCTCGAAACTGGCCCTCACGCCATGCTTGCATGCGTTCACCTTTCGTATGGTGAAGTGCACCCTTCAGGTGCATTTCAGGTGCCGCTGAAAGAATGGCAAACCACCCAATCTACCAACATCGTGCTCCTCGTTACGCACCACCTAACATCAAACGACTTCTTCAAATTAAACTTACCACCTTCTTCCAAAAAATTTCACCTTTGGTAGCCGTCAATAACTTGGTTTTTTTGGTTTAAAAAAACGTTTTCTTGACCCAATAATAATTTGGTTGAGCCAACTAAAAAATGTTGCTGCACAAATACCAACAAGATTATTTTGTTGTCCAAACCAAAAACCTTTTTCTCAGTGAATATTTCACAGAAAAAACAAGGACTAAAAGTGTTTAGAGCTGAAATCAGTTTCTAGGCTGAATTTCAGTCTTAAGTCAGTTTTTAGTCTTCTTTTAAAACTAAGAAATCTAAAAACAAGACTTCCTAGTCTTAAAACAATATTAAAAACTGACTTAAGACTGAAATTCAACCTAAAAACTGATTTCAGCTGTAAACACTTTCATTCCTTGTTTTTTCTGTGTTCGAAAAGTTATCGATGGATTTAGTATTTCTTTTTCTTGTTTTGATATGAAAAGCAATTTCTACAAGTTTTACTTGAACAATTTTTGAATAAAATTAAAATTGTTGATACAATAATGAACAAAGTTTTGTATTTTTTTTTTGTTGGACTGCGGCAGAAGATTCTCGAAATTTCGATGTCGGTGTTGGTAACATTGATGTCTCACCTCCAGACTTTATTTATGATTAAAACTTCATAGAAAGAGAATTATGGGCATATTATTGCATTAATACATTTCCAGAGATGGCAGCAGTGTACTCTAATATTTTTTTTGGAAAAATTTAACGTTTTTGAAGTGAAGAAAGGGGGCAAAAGTCGTTTTTTCGTTGAGGGTTATTTTAGAATGACCTTGGCATCGTGACATTGTTGTGTTTCACTTTAAAGGAAGGCAATGAATCGCGAAATAAGATTGGTGTATGTTTTATATTCTCCTTCCCGCGGATTTCTCGCACGCGTTGTGAGTTGCGTTGAAGATAGGCGGAGTCGAGTTCCACCAATCATTGCTCTGCACCGCCCACGTTTTATCCGTTCCTCCCGTTCAGCTTACCGCGAGTGCCGTAACATTGCCATACATATTCGCGGTACTACCGTGTTTCCATCTCCACCACCACTGTTTCTTGATATTTTATCAGTACCCTAGCCAACAGTCTGATATCTGCGACGCAGTATCTCTTTGACGCATTTACTCTTGCTACAATAGGTCTTGATTCATGAATTTCCAGGAATTGTAATGGCTAATTTTGTTTCATTCTTCATTCAATCTGTCTTAGATATAAGTACTCAAAACATTCTTCAAAATTCTAGAAACCCATAGAAAACATTTTCTTGGCACCTTAAGGCCATGCATCAGTTATCCGATCCCTACCTTACCGACATTTTTCCCCTGTAGTGACATTTCTACATTTATTGAGATATCGAATGGAATTTTTCTGAAATTAAATTAAAACCACTCAAATACGTTTATCTGATCCCAAATATTTACGTTTATGAAAGAAAGTTATTAAAAAAACGTCCGTAAAGCAGGAATTGGATAACTGATACATGGCCTTAAGGGCAAATTGTATTTTGTTTGAATAATTTTAATTAATTTTAGAATTTATAATGTAAGTGAATACAGGGTTTCAATGCACTGACTAATAACAAAAAAGAGCCAAATATCTTGTTTAGTTTAAAAATAAGAAGCCGGAGAAAATATATATATATATGGTGCGGTTGGGGTAATTTTACTTAAATGCATCTCATTAATACTCTGGAGTTCGAGAAAAAGCTCTTCGACAGGGATAATTTGCCCCTGTGAAAGATCTTTTTTACTTGCTTCTGTGTTTCGCGTTTTTGCAGACTTTGAATAATATAGAGATTTATAGATTTATCATTAAGAACTATGTAGAATTTAAATTGAATTCTTTATACTGATCAGAATTTTTTTCATCCTTGTTACAGGAGGATACAACCATCTTCGTAGTCCAGTGTGCCAGGATGACAGTCAAAGAGAAAATTCTCCACCCCCTCACAATCATAGCAATCAACCTCCAAACAACTCTCACGCGACAACCCCTAGCAGCAACTCGAACAACAATAACAACAATAATAACCCTAATACAAACAGCGCCTACATCCACTTACGAAATTTAAATCAGCTCAAAACGGAATGTAAGTACTTAAAATCTTTTAATCCCTTTTAGCAATTAAATTTTTCTAGCTACTCATTTTTTAAATATAGTTATGGGTACAGAGCGAAAAATTTTAATTTTTACATTTTTTTGAGTATTATTACATTTTTACATTTAGTTTTTAAATTAATTTTGAATTCCTCGCTTTACACAAAAATGATTAAGAGTAAACATTTTTTCGCTCTATAGGCACATTTATATTTTAAAGCAAAATACACCTACAGAGCAAAAAGACGTTTAATTTTAATAATTGTTGACTAAAATGGAGAATTTAATTTTGAGATTAGAATTTGGATCCAACACTCTTAAGTGAATAGAGACAATAAGCAAATAGAGACAATAAGGACTTTAAGATAGTAAGACAATTCTTGCAATTTGTACATGAGCACTCATTAAATTTTTTCTTGTTTTATAAGACGTGAAAGGTTCAGCCTTGGCGTAATGCGTCGTTTGATTTTCTTATAAATTGAGTCTAATGGATTGTTTTTGTTGAACAGCGAACTACAGCAATCACCACATAACGGAACACTTACAAGGCGGAGGAGGTGGACTCGCCAGTGGTGGAGATCTCGGAACGGGAGGCAACGAGGTCGACCTCCGGGTCAGCAATGCAGCCACGGAGAGCTACATGACCCCTGCACATTATTCTGGGTATGAAGAAGCCTCAGAGTATCACAATTTGCCGCAGGATCACCAACAACCTCCTCACCCCTACAACCTCGATGGATCTCCAGAATTCTACAGTGCCAGTGGCATTCAGCTGGAGCCAAAGTACCAGCCTCCTGCCTTCAAAAACTACTCTCGAGGTAATATATTTTTTAAAGATTGATAACTTTTCATTGATGATGAGAATAGAAAAATAGAATCCTTTTAATGAGGCAAGTCTATAATAGAAATATTCAAAATCGTGCAATTTAAAATACGAAAGTCTTAATTCGAAATTTCCTGGAAATACTTTGGAATATCTATAACTTGATTATTTATAACTTGAACATGTCGAGCCTGCCTGACTTAAAATGAATTCAGTTTGAAGTGCTTTGTAATATTTTAAAGTACATTGAGATATATTAAGGTACTTTGGTACACCTGTAAGAAAAAAAGAAGATTGAACTTTTTTATTAATGAACATGTGTAATTGATTGCAGGTCGTTATCATGAAGGCTACAGCGAAGGTGGTTACGGTCAATACGATGGATCGTCATTTCAGACGGTACCAGGAAGTGGAAGTGGGACTGGTGGGGGCGGAGGTGGTGGAGTAGGTGCAGGAGATCAATGGGGATCGATGGGTCCCCTAAGCGAGCATCTTCAGCACCATCCTGCGTTCCTAGCTGGGCTAGGACCTCGGGATTCCTCGAATCCTCATCATCCCTCAGCCATTGGCAATAATCCCGACCAGAAGCCACTTCTCCAAAGTGCAATGCTGGCTGGTTATACAGGTATGTTCTACTTTTACAAACCTACAATTTTCAATTTCTTACCTTCTATCTTTTTACGTAAAATGTCTTCTAGCTCTTAAAATTTATGTGAAAAAGGGATACTTCGTTATCAATTTTTTCTAATATGATTCTCTTTTGTATTTCAGGAACTGGTCCATGTTTCACAGGCTCTGGTCCCATTCAACTGTGGCAATTTCTTCTAGAACTTCTCACAGACAAGTCTTGTCAAGGTTTCATATCGTGGACTGGTGACGGATGGGAATTCAAGCTCACGGATCCGGATGAAGTAGCTCGTCGATGGGGAATTCGGAAAAATAAGCCCAAAATGAACTACGAGAAACTCAGTCGCGGTTTACGATATTACTACGACAAAAATATCATACATAAAACCGCCGGCAAGCGATACGTCTATCGCTTTGTTTGCGACTTGCAGAGTCTCCTAGGGTAAGGCTCAATACAATTCTTTAAAATCAAAATCCTCACCATTTCAAGCAGTTCTTATCAAACTCTTGTAGTTTTGTAACAGTCACTTATGGTTATCTACTTTTATTGCAGATACAGTCCCGAAGAATTGCATGCAATGGTGGACTTAAAACCAGAGAAGAAGGAAGAAGACTGAGAAATCGTTGGAAAACGTGAACTCCACGTTGAAGAACTGTGTCACTGACGAACGATTATCCCAATCTTCGGTATTGACTAAAGAACAAAAAGTAAGAAAGAATGTGAAGTGCAAGTGGGTACGAGAGAAGCGACATTTAAAACTGGAGGACCAGTTGAGCGTCTTCGTTAAAATACATTGAAAATGAATCGGTCGTATGTACCAAAGACAGGGTCCGCATACCATTGGTGCCTAAAAAATTGTAACGACTAAATTGTGAATTTGTTCTTAAGTGATTATTTGCCACACAAGATTTTAGAAGATATTTATAGGAATAACTCGACAATTTATACATATTATATATATTATACATATATATATATATTTTTTAATGTTACGTGATTTCTAAGCACCGTGGCATCGAATCATCGACGATGCATCTAAATTATTTATGTCGCATCAGTTTAACATGTGTGTTATATCTCGTTGATAGATGACACGATATGTGATTGTTATTTACTCTAATTTTACTACAATAAATCATTATACCTTAATGCCGGTTTTTAATTTTAGAGTTCTTCATTTATTTGTCCCAATACCCAACATTCTTTTTAAATATGTATGTGTTTTTCTTTTAACTGAGAATATGGAATATTGATAAATTAGCTGCGAATTCGTCTTCGGTGTTTCATTTAACTATATTTATATTTTTTTTGTACTTACTTGTATCTTAATTGACAAATGTCTAATATCAACATTGTAATTAATTTTCAAGTTGTGTGTTTGCATGTATGTCGCCACTATTATTTAAATATATGTTATCACTACAACATAAAGACAATTGTAGATAAATTGATTAAATTTATAAGGTGTATTTACACAACTAATATCTTTAAATGTGTACAAAGATTTTTCAGAACATTAAATTTTCAAATATTCCATGAAAAAATTGATTATTTGAGATTTTTTGAATTTTGATTATATGAGTCGAAAAATCAATTTTACATAAATTATAAATGTATTTAAAAGTCTTAGAATTCAATATTTAAAAAATTCCTTGGGTTTTGAGATATTGGCGGTGTAAATAAACCCTAAAAATTTCATCAATTTAACTACAACTGTCTTTAAGTTATAGTGGCGAAAAAACAAGGGGACTTCCAACGTTGTATCAGACATTTATCAATTGAGGGACGTTCCAGATTGACCTTTTATCTCTAATTCCACTTCAGAAAACCCAAAATGTAATGCGATAGTATCCAGTACAGCGACGAATCCTTAATATAAACATTGTGCAGTGACTTTTGGGTACCAGTGTGTACCGAAATTTTGTGAAGTTTATATCCCATTAAAATGCGATTAATGAAACTGTTAATACTTTTGTTTCTCTTCCTTTTTATTTTCATTGGTAAGAGACTAAGAGATAATACTTTCTAAATTAATATTTTGTAATTATATAATGTGATTATGATAGGTATCAGGCAATTTGAAACATTGGGCTTAAGTATATTGTAATTTGCTAGTCTCGTTTCTAATTTTCCCACAATCGGCAGATTAAATTTATTCTTTATTATCGACACTCAATAAAAACAGTTCTCTTTAAAGAAGATAATTTGTTTTGCATATGTGAGTAAATATAAGTATTTTTTATATTTATATGTGGCCCATACTTGTAATAATTTTTACTTCCTCAAATTAAGGAAGCTGTAACAGCAACGATGACAATTTTTCATACTCCAAAAATATCAAAATATTAAAAAGTTTTCTAGCTAGAAAATATCAATTGTTTATTTTTTAATTAAAAATTTCTACCAAATCTTTTTTAAACTATTCAATAAGTGCATAATCAATTTTTTAGAGGTCATCGATGGTAAAGGTGGACATGGACGGTTTAGAAGCCATAGTAGACGAATGCGTGGTGGCTATGTAGGTATGCAAATTTACTCTCATCACAGGCCGTCACCTATTCATCTTTTTCACCAATTTTCAATTTATTGACCTATTTCATCTATTCTGGGAATATTTCACCTTTTTTCAATTGATAAAGTTGAATCATTTGTCGAAATTATTAAAAGTTATTAAAAGTTTGAAATCTCCTAAAGTCCCTTGACATTGTTTAAAATCTTTAAAATTTTATTAAATGCTTTGAAATTCCTTGATATCCCTTAATTTTTTTTTAAAATCATTTACAATCTCCAAAGTTTCTTTGTAATATTTTGAAGTTCCTACTAAGATTCCTTCAAAACATCTAGAATATCTTGAAATATTTTATTACGTCTTGAAATCCCTTAAAATATTTGTATTCCTTTAAAAACCTTTGAAATTCCTTAAAGTTCTTCAAAATCAATAAAAATGTCTTGAAATATTATGAAAATCCTGAAATTCTTTAAAACTTTTTTAAAATCTCTGGAAATTCTTTAGAATCACTTAAAATCTTTTCTAACACTGAAATTCTTTGAAATCATTCAAAATAACTTGAAATCCTGTTAATTACAACTTAAAATCGTCTGAAATCCTGCAAGTTTATCTTTATATATAATTGTTTTGAATTCTCCTCAGTTTACTTTGAATTCGTCTGAATTCGCCTAAAATGGTCTTTAATTCGTGTCTAATTCTCTTTAATTCACTTTTAATTATTTTGAATTGACTAATTGTTTTGGATTTCACGTGGAATTTTATTGAATTTGGATGGATTTATCTGAAGTTCCTTTGAAATTTAATACTCCTTGGAATTCTGTAAAATTTCTTTGAAATTTGTAGGCAAAATATGTTCTGTTTGCAAAGAATTTTAAAAATGTTTGAATTAGAATTTTCAATTTAAATTTTATTGCTTTGGATTGGAAGTAAAGTTATTTTTTCCTTCTAGCCTAGTTTTCACCTTTATTAAAGGCAATCGATACTATGATAACTGAATTAAATTTCTTCACAAGATAAATAGTTGTACTTTAAAGATTAAAATTTTTGATAAAAAATTATTTTTTCAGGACACAATTCAGGCTCCCCATTAATTAGTGGATCGAAAACCTGTACCTGCAGTCTTCTAGCTTTAACTTTATTTTATTATCGTTAGATTTAATTTCTCTGAAAAAAAAAAAACAAAACTGAAATTTTGTATGTTAATGTAATAAACGGATTTTTCACGTTGATATACATTATTATTGAATGTAATTAATTTTAAGAATTAATTTGACAAAATATTCAAGAAAATATTGCAATAAGATTGTGTTGCGATATAAAATGTAGTTAATAATTCATTAAAATTATATTCTTCTGAAGATAATCGTTTAAGAAATCACAAAGATCATTGTAAAAAGAAAAGATGAAGTAAAAAGAAATGCATAATTAAAAATACAATAACATTTATTCATGACCCAGTAATATAATTGTGTTTCGAGATCAATGTCACAGTTTCAATTCCCCTTAAATAAATAATACAGTCTTCATGCACACACGTGAAATACTTTGCACACAATGGTGCAACCACGGTGATCCAATTATTGTCCGCAATTCCGAGAAAAATGTTCGGAATGTGATGAGAAAAGACGTATGTGACGAATGAATGAAATAGATTTACAACTACATTTCCCCATACATTTTGGGGATTTTCAAGTCATTAGATCAACAGCTTTTTGGTCTACGAGAGTCAACATCGTATTCATAAGATTTTCCATTCAGCAGGTGCAATCTTCATTAGGTTCTTCGAGGTAGATGGGTTTCAGCTTCCAGCGGGAGTTCAGTCCTTTCCTTCCTGATTTTCCACTGTTGAAATAAGAAGAAACAACATTAAGAACTATTTAAGGTTTAAGTCAGGATTCAACAATACCAACTTATGTTCTCAATTTGAAACCAATAGAGTATACTAATTATAAATAATTATTATTTAGTCAATTAGTTAATTATTGCATTTATCTATATTAATTAAATAAAGTTTCCAATTACCCTGGAGCTCCACCGATTTGTACTCCTATGGCAGGACCAGATCCTGGAGAACCAGCTCCAGGTGCACCACCGAGAAGTATTCCATAGCCAGGGCCAGATCCAGGAGAACCAGCTCCAGGTGCACCACCGATAAGTACTCCATAGCCAGGGCCAGATCCAGGAGAACCAGCTCCAGGTCCACCACCGACAAGTACTCCATAGCCTGGGCTACCAGCTGGTGAACCAGATCCTGGAGCACAAGCGGAAAGCCATCCTAGGGCTGGACCAGATGCAGAAGATGCTGGGGCACCACCGGAGATCCATCCTAAGGTTGGACCAGATGCAGGAGCAGCAGCGGCTGGGGCACCGGAAACCAACACCAGGGGTCCAGGAGAACCAGATGCAGGAGCAGCAGCTGCTGGGGCACCGGAAACCAAGACCAAGGATCCAGGAGAACCAGATGCAGGGGAAGCAGCTCCAGGTGCACCACCGACAAGTATTCCATAGCCAGGGCCAGATCCAGGAGAACCAGCTCCAGGTGCACCACCGATAAGTACTCCATAGCCAGGGCCAGATCCAGGAGAACCAGCTCCAGGTCCACCACCGACAAGTACTCCATAGCCTGGGCTACCAGCAGGTGAACCAGATCCAGGAGCACAAGCGGAAAGCCATCCTAGGGCTGGACCAGATGCAGAAGATGCTGGCGCACCACCGGCGACCCATCCTATTGCTGGACCAGATGCAGGAGCAGGAGCTGCTGGGGCACCGGAAACCAACACTAAGGATCCAGGAGAACCAGATGCAGGAGCACCACCGGAGATCCATCCTAAGGCTGGACCAGATGCAGGAGAAGCAGCTCCAGGTGCGCCACCGACAAGTATTCCATAGGCTGGGCTAGATCCAGGAGAACCAGCTGCTGGGGCACCACTGGTGAGCCATCCCCATCCGGCTGGACCAGATGAAGGAGAACCAGATCCAGGAGCTCCACCAATAAGCAGTCCCAAACCAGGACCGGACGCATCTTCACCATCACAATCGCCAGAATCTGAAGATCCAGCTCCAGGAGCACCACCGTAGACCAAGACTAAGCCAGGGCCAGATCCAGAAGGATAAGCACCTGCAGGGGCACCGTAGAGAATTCCTAATCCAGAGCCAGGTGCTGGAGAAATGGTGCTGGGCGCACCACCGTAAATTATACCAACTGGAGAGCTGGTTGCAGGAGAACCTGCACTAGGACCACTGCCGTACACGACTCCTATGACAGGGGTAGATGCAGGAAGGCTAGCACCAGGGGAGCCAGCACCAGGACCACCGTAGACAACTCCTATTGCTGGACCGAGAGCTGCAGGAGCGGCAGGACCACTACCGTAGATCACACCTACTGGAGAACCAGATCCAGGGGCTCCATTGTACAGTACTCCTAGGACAGGGGCGGATCCAGAAGAGCCAGCACCGGGTCCACCGCCGTTCAGCACTCCCACGATGGGGCCTAGTCCAGAAGGTGCAGCTGCTGGGGCACCACCGTAGAATACTCCTAATGCGGGGCTAGCAGAGGAAGCAGGAGTTCCAGGAGAAGCGAGGACCACACTTGGAGCAGGGGAGCCAGCTGATGGAGAGCCTGCTGCAGGAATAGCGTAAATGGCACCTGGAGCAGGTGAACTAGATGCAGGATAACTTGGAGCGGCGACAACGCTTGGGCCAACAAGTGCAATCGAAGGGCCTGCAGATGCACTTGGACTGGAAGCCGCTTGAGCAGAAGATGCTGCTTGAGCAATCTGAGCAGCACCTGAAGCTGCTTGAGCTGCCTGGGCGGCCGATGCTGCGGATGCAGATTGAGCTGCCTGCGCAGCCTGCGCTGCTGAAGCTGCTTGAGAGGCCAAAGCTGCAGCGTTAGCTGAGGAACCGGGTGCTGGACCTTGAGCAGAGACGAGGATAGCGCCGGGGGCTGATGCGGGAGCAGGGGCACTAGGTGGACCAGAGAGAATCGCAACTCCTGGTGCGGGAGCAGGGGCACTAGGTGGGCCAGAGAGAATCGCAACTCCTGGTCCGGGAGCGGGAGAGGGGTAACTGGATGGAGCAGAGACGAGGACTGTACCTGGTCCGTAACTTGGTGAGCTAGGGGGACCAGAGAGAACAGCTAATCCTGGGGCAGAAGCTGGGGCGGAGCCTGTTGAGTAGACAATAGCACCAGGTTGAGACTGTGGTGCTCCAGAACTTAGGCATATTGTGGATGATTGGGAGGGTGGAGGTGCGGGCGATGCTCCTGGGGGAAGGTAGTAGATGGGGCTTGATGATTGTGATCCTTGTGATGGGTATGCTCCAGGGGGAACAAGTACATAAGATCCTCCTGCAGATCCTGGAGAGCCAGAACCGACACCAGGTCCATATCCCCATAGACTTAGGGGGCCAGATCCGGATCCTGGTCCATATCCACCTCCAGATCCTGAGACAGGCGTTAGTTGGAATGCTCGATGACGGCCATATTTTCCTCTGGGTCCTTTTGACTAGTAAACGAAGAAAGTATAATGATTAGTGTGAAATATTCTATATTTTAGGATATTCGATCAGTAGCTGATTCTTTAGATCTATTGTCTGATAGGTTTACCTTAATTTCAATCTGACGTGGTAAGGTGGCCTCTTCTGAGGTGTCACAAAGACATTCTGTTCCAAAAGTTAGCTCTGTCGCAAGAGCAACTGTCAAGAGAAACAAAGGTAACTTCCAATTCATCTTGTGAAGATCTCGATTGCCCTGATGGGATACTGACCAAGGAGATTTCAGGCTACATATATAGTCCGAACCCCCACAAGGATTTTCTCTTCCTGTTTCTTGTCATGTAAATGCTTCCGTCCATTGCTCTCAAGTTTTGGCTAAAAATTGAATACAACCCGGAAGATATTTGTGTGGAGGCGATGTTAATAAGAAGTCTACAATTGAAGTTACAATGAATTTCAAAGAAATTGAATTACTGTGTTTGTAAACACAGTTTGACACGTTTTACTTTTGATACAAGACTTCCTCCTTGATTTCAGAATTGTACAATGTACATTTATGTCTGAATCACTTTATAATCATTACATTACATGCTCAGCATTTAAAGCATACTAAAAGTTTAGAATATTATTAATTATTGATTGATCATAAGAAATATTAATGGGGATGAAATTACCGATGCTAAATCTATAGATAATAATAATAAATACATAGTCATCCAGCTTAACTGATTCACACATTGTTTTCAAACAGCCGAGTTTGCAATCATAATACCGTTTAGTGTGAAATGGAAAAGTAATAAAAATCAAACATTATTCAAAGTGAATTAAAATTTTTCTAAATATTGGCAAATTGTAGAAGCATTGAAGTTTTCATAAAAGTTAAAAATAGATCAATTTAGAACATAGATGTCGAATTTATGAATTTTTGACAAAATTTATCGATTTGACAGAAAATTTTTTTTAAGATAGTTATTAATTATGAGTATCAGGTATGAGTATTTTATCTTTTAAAACTCGTAACGCAATTTATGAAAAACTTTGAAAATTTTTGCCATGTCTAAATATTCGATTTCTTCATTTTACTCAAAAAATATTAAATTTGAAATGTTTTCCCTCTGTATAGAACTAATCAATTTTTAACTAGAATTATGCGTACAGAGGGAGAAAATATTTAATTCAAATGTTTTTTAAATGAAGTGGAAATATTCAATATTGAAGTTAGATTTTGAATTCTTCGTTTTATGCAAAAAGTATCGAAATTAAATATTTTTTCGCTCTGTATGCAGTCTTATATTTGAAAAATGATAAGTGCTACAAAGCGAAAAAATATTGATTTACAATTTTCGTTGAGTAAAGTGGAAAATAACATTTTAGACCCAACGCCCTTAAGGGCCTGTGTTACTTACCATATGAGCAAGTTTTAAAACCCGGGTTTTTTTCTACAATGTTTACATTTTCAAAAAAATTATAGTCAACATCCGTCAAGAATGAGAACACGGACGGATGTTGAGTAAAATTTTTTTTGAAAATGTAAAAATTATAGAAAAAAACCCAGGTTTAAAAACTTGCTCATATGGTAAGTAACACATGCCCTTAAGGTGCTGTAGTTTCTATAAATCGATAAAATATAATTTTTCTTTTTAATCTAAGAAGCTCTCTCTATTTTCTTTCAAAATCCATAGCAAAATTTAACATAGCAGATATTTAGTATGATTTTAAAGGATTTCAAGATATTTTAGGTGAATTTAAGAAATTTTAAGAGGTTTTAAGAGATTTACAATAGCTTTCAAGGATTTTAAAGAATTTCATGGGATTTTAAGGATTGCGTCTAAAATCCTTTGAAAAACGACATGTTTTATTCGCAGGCGATTCTATATAAATTTAATTTATTATTAATACAATATAAATAATTTAATAATCAATTAGAAAATTTAATACTCATTAAATTTAAATCCATTTTCCCACTAAAGTATGCAAGATATATAGCAAAATGTGAAGAAACAAAATTATTATTTTATTGATAAAAAACGATATTAAATATCAAAAAATATTTTATGGTCGAATTATGCCGAAATATGAGAGAAATGGAAAAGTTATTGATCTAAAAAAAAAACTACAAGCTTCCTGTTGACAATTTTTTTATAGAACCCTTAGTTTTCGTTTTAATCACGAAAATTTATATCAAATTGCAAAAAATGTTCGTAAACACGTCTTGGATAATAAATATTTGTAAATTAAAAATCGTGAGAAATCTTATCTTTCGATTCTTCAAAATATAGCGTAGAAGAGAAATTTCGAAAAGATTGGAAAATGAAATTATTAGTTATAAGTAGATATGTATTATTAATTTTAAAAATTTTAATTAGGTAGGCATTATTTTTATACGACGCACGACGTAATCATCGTTTCAACATCGTAAGCGAGGTGCATGAACTTTATTTCGCATACGCATTAATTGAATTAATTCATAAATGGCAAGTTCTATTCTCTATATTAATTTAGAGTTATAAGATCTTTTTATAAACTCTTGATAATTATTATCCATAATTTATTTCTGCTATTAAAATTGGAAACAGTTAACCTTATACATAAATGCGTTTCTCGTTCCTCATGCAAAATATTGTTGACTTTTGATAACAAGGCAAACGAAAAAAAGAACTATATATAGGACTTTGCTTCGCATTTGATGTGGGAATCCCTAACATTACTGATAAAAGAAGCAAACATATGTATGAAATTGAGTCATTATCAACGCAATGCTGTATATAAAACATGCCAGCAATAGTTTACAATAGTTATTATTTCTGCTCAAAGTGAATAAAGCAGATCAGAGATGAATTTCAAACTACTATTCTTTGCTCTGTTTTTTGTTCTTGTCTGTGTTGGTATGTATATTTTTCAATTTCAATATAACGAAATAATCCTAAAAAGTAAATGCTTTTTTTTATTATTCAATTGATACAGTTTTTCCATATGAATATCAATATTTTATTATTGCAGGGGTTTGAGGAAATAAGTTTAATAACGTATTTTATCATTTTGAAAACTGTTAATTCGAGGAAAAAAAATTATATTATTAAGGGCATGTATTACTTACCCGATCCCTACCTTACCGACATTTTTTTCTCTGTAACGCTATGTCTACATTTATAAAGATATCAAATTGAAAATTGACGAAATTAAAGAAAATATACTAATGTATGTTAGTCTGGTCTTAACTTTTTGTAAAAATAAAAAAAAAATTTTTGAAAAAATTATTTTTTTTTAAATGTCAATATTTAGGACCAGACAAACGTACCTTAAGGCTTTAGCTTGAAATATAGAAATTTTCAATGTGGTATCTCAATAAATGTAGACGTAGGGTTACAGAGAAAAAAATGTCGGTAAGGTAGGGATCGGATAAGTAATACATGCCCTTAAGGGCAGGGTAAATAAACTGGAATAAATGGGGAAAATATATGAAATATAAAATACAAATTTTTTTGCATCTAAAATTTGTATTGAAAATAGTTTTATCTAAAACTAACATTTATCGAGATAAAGTGGAAAAGGGTTTAAAAAATTATGTTTTTGTTTTGACCTTGAAGATATTATTTGCCCAAATTTTCATGGTCATTTTTATAATCAGCGAGTAAATAGTTAATTTTATCTATGTCTGTTTTATAGGAAATATGAATTCCATTGTCTACAGTCACCCGACGTATGATAACGAAGCCCAGATACGGCGAGAAAATCTCAGAAAATCCCAATTTGCCATACAAGCAATGAAAGATCGGCAAAACCTCAACATAATAAGGAGCAATCTGGGTTGATGTCTATTATTTGTATCAAATTTTATAATCGCTCAGTTTCATTATAAGGAAGTGTGAAGGAACTATGTTCACGGGGCAGACAAAAAAAAAGGTCAAAAATAAAATTTGTCGAATTAAAATAAATTTGACACAAAATGAAATTTAATTTGCAGAGTTCTACGTTTATTTTGTAGAAAGGAAGAATTTTTATACATATGTTGACACAGAATTTTAATGAACAAAGCGAGTTATGCTTTAAGCATAACATTGAAATAAAATATTTTGAAGTGTGTACGAATGCATCTCCTTCAATTATGCAATTTGATACATTATTTCCATTTTTTATTTATTAGACAATATTAGTGGGATACATATTCGTGAATTATAAAGTTAATAGAAATATTTTCTAGAAAATTGAGATCCAGATTTAAAAAATTTAAATAATTTAATTTAAAGAACAAATGTGAAATATTAATATATATTAAGGGCGTTGGACCGGAGTGTTAAGATCAAAATTCCATTCTCCATTTTACTTATCGAAAATTATAGATAAATATTTTTTCGCTCTGTAGCGCTAATCTTTTTTCAAATATAAAATTGCATAAAGAGCGAAAAAGTATTTAATTTTGAAACTTTTTGCATAAAACGAGGAATTAAAATTCTAAGTCCAAAATTGAATATTAAAATTTTTTTTAAATATTTGAATAAGATATTTTCTCGCTCTGTACGGATAATTCTAATTAAAAATTAATTAATTCTACAGAAGGAAAAAAATTCCAAATTTAATATTTGTGAAGTAAAATGAAGAAATGGAATTTTTAGATTGGAACTTGGTCACAACACCCTTAATGGTGAAGTACATGTCAAGTGATAGTGAAGAAAAATCACAATAAATATTTTTGGAAAATTCCAATAAATGGCGAAGATATGGGTCTTTAAAATTAGTTGTACTTTTTTGGGAAACATAGTATTTTTGGTTCTAATTAATCGATTTAGCTTTTTAAGATCTCAAATTTTTGGCAATAAGTCGTAATTTCGAATAGCAGAAGAAAAAACCAAAACATAGTATAGATTTTAACTCGTTTTAAAAACTAAAAAAAATCGCTTTTTTGAAAATTTTATAGACAATTGAGTGTCCCCATGCAAGAACAAGACATAGATTTTTCTAGCCCGCTGGCGTTGGCCCCTGACGACTAAAAATCGAAATACGAAATTTTGAATTTTAAAACATAGATTATTGTAGATAATTATATTCCGCATCTTTTTTTCCTTTGCAAAAAGATCATAACTTTTTTAGATTTTTCAAAAATTGTAAAAAACTCTTTTTTTTGAAAGTCAATTTTTAATCCGATTTTTGTCTTCAACTCGTGTTCAAATCCACAGTTTTCGGAATTTATTCATAAAATTTGTAGGAAGCATTCCTTATAGTGTTGTTGTTATGACGGTTAGCGATAAAAATTTTCAACTTTATTCATAACAATATAAAAAATTATTTTCTAGGCTATTTCATAATTCGTTCCACAAAACGTTTGAGCGTTTCGTTTATCGAGGAAAGTTTGAGCAATTAAAAACTTCCTGCGGAGAAGTTGTTCAAAAATGTACAAAGAAGTTTTCTGCAAAGGCTTTTTTCAAATAAATCAATAGGTAAAAAACTGTGCACGCTAAACTTTAAGCGCACGACTGATCTTCTATGCGTGTATTATGCCGAGTCGGGACGTCTTGACGTTTAGGCGGGTTATAGGG
>UCOH01011947.1:0-11610 GCA_900474275.1 Synergus japonicus | reverse complement strand
TCTCTCATGTTGTCGACTTTATAAATTGATGTGTATGTGACGTCAGTAGGAGTTGTTTTAATTTTTAGTGTTATGAAACTTGGCTGGTTAAATTGGTTTTTAAAACAATATTTTTGTAATTCGGTTAGTCTATTAAACTCGGGTGATAATTGTAATATTATCATTGCTATTTGTTCCTTGACTTCTATCAGGTTTTTTCCTTTGCCAAGAATCCTATGTTCACTGCTGTGTGCAATGACTTCGACATTTGAGGGGTGTTGTTTTAAGACTTACTTAATAGGGGGTTTGTCTTCGTTTGCCAGGAGATGGTCAAGGAAGGTTACGTGATTGAAGGAATTCATGCTTGTTTTAGAAATGTAAGGTATTTTCTTGGTAATTTGCTACAGTTGTTAGTTGGTCTCTTGGATAGATATTTGAGGAAGTATTCGTGCTAATGTTTGTAGGGTGGGTACCTTGGTTATTAGTGTTTTCGGTATAGTTTGGTGCTGAAGGTTCTGTCTTTGTTGTCTCAGGTAGTTCCTTCGTTGTTTGTGGTTGTCGTTTACCTAGATGTAATAAAAGATTAGTAACTGAATCCCATATTGCTCCTATTAGATGGAATGACCATCCAAATACGGTATATAGGGCGTAATCGTGGATTATTGTGTCAATAAGTAATTTAATTCCTATAATTATTATTACGAATCCTATTAATCCTGCGCTAATTGTTCCAAAGCTGGTAATTATTGTAAAAATTTTTGTCCAAGTGGATTCTACAATTTTTTCTAGTGTTTCTTCGTCTAGGAGATTCATTAATGATATTCCTTGTATTAAGGTGGGTTTTCCTACTACGCTTCGTGCTAGTGTGTTTAATATAATGGGTTTTTCAGCAGGGAACATGATGTCAGTTTTTCTAAATCAGCCTGGGAATAAATTCCGCTGGTTGCAAGGGATGCTGGATTAGTGTAATGCCAAGTTGGTTTAGTTAGGGGTTTCATCATTGATAGTGCTAAAGCTTGTATAGGATTTGGGGTCATTTTATACCAACTGTCTCCTAAAAAGTACATTGCTGGAATGAAAGAATTGCATGAGGTTTGAGTGCCTTTGTTTGTTAAGATGTGTGTTCTTGGGGAAAGGAATAGACTTTGATTTCCTTTAAAGATTGGTAAATGAGTATAACATTCTTCGATTCTTCTAATTCTAACTTCGACTGGAATACATTGTATGATGTATACTACTTCTCCTGCTATAGTTGACATATATCCGGGTCCTTTCATTAAGTGATATGCAAATTCGTCTGGTGCTTGAATAGCTAGGATTAGGGTATTTTTGTATACTTTTTTCTCGAGTTCACATTTTTGATTTAAGATATCGTAGTATGATTCTTTGATTTCCTTTCGAATATGTCGTTCAATATAAACAAATTTAGAGTTTACGTAAGTAAACAGGTCCATGTTTTGGATAGGAGGGCGAGTGTTGGGAAAAAGTGAACTTCCTGGTGTGGTTTCGAGTATAAGTAATCTGGGGTGTTCTGTGCGTATTAGTATTAGATTACAGTTTGTGATTTTTCCTTTTTATTCTAAAATGAAGGTAATGTCTTGGGAAGTTAGAGAATATAAAATTTCTTGATTTGATGAACTCTTATCTTTTGTTTTGTTGGCAAATCCTTCATATAAAACTTCGTATTTTTTAATATTACAAATGTCCGTTGGTAAAGGGTTCCAGAAGGTTTGACCTCCTTCCATGTTAATGCATTGTGAGTCGGTAAATGAGCATGCTGCTCCTGAACGTAGGTGGATTTTGTTTGTATTTAGATTTGTTTGAGCGTAATACTCTTGGGTTGAGATCGTCTGTCCGGCTAAAACTATGCTGTGATATGAGGTTTCGTTTACCCTTAAGTTTGATATTGTCGTTTTTGAATCTAATGCTATCATTCCTGTATTATGTAACATTTCACATTGTTCACGTGGGATAGTTTTTATGTACTCGCTTTGACCATTTTCGACTGCGGATGTGTGAGAATGCATCCCACAACGTAGTATTGTTCGTTTAATTCGAATCTTACATTGTATTGTTTTTGTGAGTGTGTAATCAGCGATTTGTAGCAATTGTATATATTTTTCTTCTGCGTGTAATTGTGTTTTGGGAATATCGCATTCCCCTACTTCTAAGAGAGATAAAGTAGTTAAATTTAATTGATTCGAACCACAGTCGTAACCGATGATTGATTTTACTGTTTTCCATGATAGCGCGAGTAAAATTATGGTTGCGATGATTCGTTCTCTGGATCCCATTTCTGTAAAAAGGAGTATTGCTTATCTGGTTTTCTTTACTGGTCAAATTTAATTATTTTACTTCTAAAAAGTCGGCAAAAAGTGCTTGATTTGTATTTCTTAAACTTAACAAAAAGTTTTGAAAGGCTGATGGTCCACGAGTTTTAATAGTTAGAATTATGTCTTTAATAGTTTTTGGATTCTTTATATCTTTTTTTCCAAGTACGGATGTTTTGATCATCTCGATCATATATTTTATTATTTAAGAGGACTAGCCATATTGTTGTGATGTCTATATGTCGTGATAAAAAGTCAGCGTATAATTCTATTCTTCTTCGATGTATGGGATCCATAGAGAGACGTAGTCTGAAATGAAGAGATTAATTCTTATCTTCTTGTTTTAATCGAGCACGTTTGAGTCGATTTACATGAACTACTTTAGGCTTATTTTTAATTTCAATTTTAACGTTGCCCTTTCTAATACTTTGTATGGACCAAAATATTGTTCGCCAAGTTTTTTAGGCTTGGGTTCGCTTAACAAAAATACTTGATCGTCAACACTGAAATTCTGAGGATTTATTTTTCTATCGTAATATTTCTTTGATGTTTCCTTGGCTTGTATTAAGTTATTTCTAGGGATTTTCCTAATCTTATGTAATCGTGTTATTAATTTTGTTAAATAATCATCATAAGTTTCTAATTTTTCACTTGGTATTGGAGGTTCGCTTGAGGGTAACCTGGCTAATTTTCCAAAAACTAATTCATACGGTGTACATCGTGTTCCTTTATGAGTGCTAGTATTATAAGAGAATGTGGCTAATTCAAGTCAATCATCCCATTCGGCGTTTTTGTCAACAAACTGTTTTATATATTCGGCTAGTACGTGATGTGATCTTTCTAGTGATCCATTTGATTGTGGATGAAAGGCGGTTGTTTTAAATTGTCTAATTCTGAACCTTTTTGCTAATCTTCTAAGAAGATTACTTAGAAAATTCTTTCCTTGATCTGTGAGTACTGATTTAGGGGAACCGAAAATACATATGAATTTTTTAACCAGCACATCTGCTATTGTGCTTGCAAGTGAGTTGGGTAAAGCGATGGCTAAAGAATATTTAGTAAAATTATCTTGAATTGTTAATATGTATTCATTTCCTTTTTTAGTTATTGGAAGTGGACCAACAATATCCATAGAAATGTTTTTGAAAGCTGTTCCTGGAGTATCTGTAATAATCATGGGTTCCTTGGTCTTAACTCTAACAAGTTTCTTGACTTGGCATTTCAGACATGTTTGAATATATCTTTGTATGTCAAGTTTCATATTTGGCCAATAATAATTTTGGCGAATTCTATTATAGGTTTTTGTTACACCTTTATGACCTCCTACAGCTGAAGAATGTGCTTCTTCTATTAATTGTGATTGTTATTCTTTATTTGCAAATTGAGTGATTCCATTACATATTATTATCTTTATTGGTGTGTCTGTAAAAACGTAGGTGAGTATAGTTACTATTTCTTTCCATTGAATATTGTTCACGTGAGATGTTTTTGCTATGCTGATTGTTCGAAGTTTTAAATTTTGTGCCTCGGAATATAAAGAGTTGATTGATAGCTTAATATTGTTTAATGTTTGAGATAAACTTTCTTTATTTTCGGATTCTATGGGTAAGGCGAAATGATATTGTTGTCCACGACGAAATTCTTTTGCATTTCCTATGGATAGATTTGTGAATTTTGGTAGTTCATTTCGTTTAGATAAACTTCGGGAACCGTTGTCTCTAGGTTCTGCATTATTAGTGGTAAAATAAGCGTAGTTATCTTTCCTCATTGTGAGTTGATCTCTACATTCTATTAGATTATGGGTCGTCGTAAATTTTCCAGCCGGCAAGTCATTTTCTACAGGTGGCGGTTCTGCTGGTGGCCGTTTTTTCGTGTTTTCCGAAGTCGGATTTTCTATTCCGTGATTATCTCTATTGAGGATACTTGTGTCATTTACATCATCGAAGATTTCTTCATCTGAATCTACCGAATCGTTTATTTCTTTATTTTCCTGAAAATTTTTGCCATCTTGGAAATTTTCGTCAAGAAGGTCTGAATCGTCTGAAAAGTAATCTTGTTCTGGATCATCGTCCAGTAATATGTTTCTGTTGAATTCAGGATCGGAGTCGATTAATTCTTTTTTTTCATTTGTATTCTTATTTTTCCTTTTCTTACCTTTTGTTTTTTGATTTAGTTTCTCCCTTATTGTGGAGTTACGTGCAATAATCTTCTTGGGTCTGCCTCTCTTCCTCTTATGCACTGTGGCTGGAAAGTCTGGGCTTGTATTTGTAGTAAAATTTTGATTTTCCTCGTCTTCAGAGGTTGTGTAATCTTTGTATAATATTTGTTTATTTTTGTCTTCGATTAGTTTCTTATCTTGACTTCTGGTTTTCATTGCATTGATTTGTGAATCTTTTATTGGGGTATTTTTCTTCCCAAATTTTGAATTTGTGGCGTCCGAAGTTTCGCTTTCACCATCTGCATTTATTTCTTCACCTGAGGGTAAATCTTCCTCGAAGCCTAAAATTTGAGTGGTGCCTTTTATAATTTTTAGCTCACCATTAGTTTTTATTCTTTCTTTTGAGAGATTTATTTGTTCATTTCTGTGTTTTTCAGTAGGATTTCGTGATAAGGCAGAGTAAATTTTCTTCCATATAAGTAGTGTCGGAAGTGTTGTACCGAGTCTACGATAGCTAAAACTTCTTTCTCGTATGTGTCGTACTTTTTCTCGCAGTCGTTTAGTGTGCGAGAAGTATAAGCTATTGGCTTATCTTGTCCTATCTTACCTTGTGAAAGTATTCCACCAATTGCGTATCCTGAGGCATCTGTAGTGAGTATAAATGGTTTGGAAAAATCAGGACGTTGAAGAAGGGGTTCTTCACATAATTTTTGTTTCAGTGTTTCAAATGCTGACTGTTGCTTGTCAGTCCAAAGAAAAGGGGAGTCTTTCTTTAATAATTGGGTTAAATGTGATGCAATTTTAGAGAATCCGTTGATGAATCTCCTGTAATAACTTGCGAGTCCTAATAATTGTTTAATGTTCTTTTCATTTTTCGGGTTTGGCAATTCGCTAACTGCCTTTATTTTCTTAGGGTCTGGTCGTACACCATGACTGTCTATTATGTGTCCTAAATACGCTACTTCGTGTTTTAAAAATTCACATTTATCGGGTTGTAAATGTAAATTGGCATTTCTTAGGCGTTTCATGAGTTCTTCAAATTTTCTACCGTGTTCCTCTAATGTGTCTGAGTATATAACTACGTCATCTAAATATACAAAGAGTTCAGTGCCCTGTAGTCCTATTAATACAACGTCCATTAGACGTTGAAAAGTCGCGGGTGCATTTTTTAATCCGAAGGACATTCTATTAAATTCATAATGTCCATATGGGGTTGAAAATGCTGTTTTGTGCGAATCTTCAAGATCTATTGGAATATGATGGAATCCTGTTGCTAAATCAAAAACGGAAAAATATTGCGCGTTTCCTAATTGGTCCAATATTTCGTGTATATTAGGGAGGGGGTATGAATCTCCAATCGTTTTTTCATTAAGTTTCCTAAAGTCTAGTACCATCCTCCATTTTAGTTCACCAGGAGAGTCAAGCTTTTTTTTAACTAGAAATGCTGGTGTGTATAAGGTGATTGTTATGGTTTAATTGTGTTATTCATTAAAAGTTCATTTACTTGCTTAGTTATTTCTTCTTTTTGAAAGCGAGGTGTTCTAAATTGTTTTGTAAAAATGGGCTGCTCGTCGATGGTGGGGATTTTATGAGTTGTTATATGTGTCGCTTCTAGGGATTCTCCGGGTATTTGGAAACGATCAGCGTATTTAATAATTAAATTATGAACGTGGGACTTTTCTTCATTATTTAAGTGTTCGAGTTTAATGTTTGGAAAATTTCGTCTACGTTATTTTCACTAAATGAAGATGTGGAGGTTCTTATTGGTTCTTCAATTAATTCTTCGAAGTCTTCTAAAGTGACCTTGGGTATTGCTATCTTCGTTGGGAGTGCATTAGTATTGGCTATTTTAATGTAGGCCTTACCTTCATGATTAGTGACTACATTTCCTATATATAAATTTTTTCCGAGGTTTAATTGAGGTACGTATCCTTCGATTTTATCCTTATTTTGTATATTTATACATAGATTTGAAATTGATCTTGCTGGTATAATTATATTGTGTTCTGGTGAACTGAAAGGGCATTTATTTTCTTCAATTTCTATACATTCGTCTGTGTAGTTTATGTTGACCCTATTTTTAATAACGAATTCGGATCCTAGAACTCCATCTTCTTCTATTGGAACATCGTTAGGAATTATGTGAAAAATTGTTGTATATCCGAAGATATCTAGGGTTATTTTTCCTAAAGTGTATACTGGTAATAGATTTATACCTGTCAAACATAATATTTCATTTTTGTTAATTTCTGTTGAATCTTTAGTGGCATGTAATTTAATTAAATTTCTTCTAGCTCCGGTATCTATTAACATACGTACTGGGCGTTTTAGACCATCAGTAGATATGTTAATTGCTGGAATTGAGTAACTAGTATTCAGGTTTATTTCGACATTTTCGACTCTGATTTTAGTTTCGGGATTGTAATTGCCTTCGCTCTTCATTATATTTTCTGTTACGGCAAATGTCTATAGTATGACCTGACTTCGTACAGTATTGGCATTCTATAAAAGGTGATCTATTACCTGAGGGTTTATTAGGTCTTTCGTGCCCTTGAAAACGAGGAGGTCCTTGAAATGGTCTGTCGTATTCCAGCCATTGTGATCCCTGATTTGGTCGTGGTTGACTCTGAGCCTGGAAAGGTTGACGTGTGCCCCATTGACTTTTTTCATTCATTTGAGGTCTAGAGTAGTAAGGCTGAGGTTGATGACCTCTGTTTTGCGAGTTGATATTTGAAAATTGAGGTCTATTATTAGGGAATTTAGGTTGGTATATTTGACCTATACTTCTACAGGCAAGGGCTATGTGTCCTCTTCTTCTGCATATTTGGCATATTATTTCTTCTTGAGAAATGTTGATTTTTACACTTTCGTCTTTGTTGAGCCTATTGGTACGCAGGGCTGATTTTGCTGCGAGTCTTCGTTATGAAACGCCTAAGAAATGCCAATTTACATTTACAACCCGATAAATGTGAATTTTTAAAACACGAAGTAGCCTATTTAGGACACATAATAGACAGTCATGGTGTACGACCAGACCTTAAGAAAATAAGGGCAGTTAGCGAATTCCCAATCCCGAAAAATGAAAAGAAAATTAAACAATTTAACAAATAAATCTCTCAATCGAAATAATAAAAACTAATGGTGAGCCAAAAATCATAAAAGCAACCAATCAAATATCAAACTTCGAGGAAGAATTACCCTCAAGTAAAGAATTAAATACGGATGGCAAAACCGAACATTCGGAAGCCACAAATTCAAAATTTGGGAAGAAAAATACCCCAATAAAAGATTCACAAATCAATACAATGATAACCAGAAGTCAAGATAAGAAACTAATCGAAGACAAAAATAAACAAATATTATACAAAGATTACACAACCTCTGAAGACGAGGAAAATCAAAATTCTACATACAAGGAAACTACAAATACAAGCCCAGACTTTCCAGCCACAGTGCATAAGAGGAAGAGAGGCAGACCAAAGAAGATTATTGCACATAACTCCACAATAAGGAAGAAACTAAATCAAAGGACAAAAGGTAAGAAAAGGAAAAATAAGAATACAAATGAAGAAAAAGAATTAATTGACTCTGATCCTGAATTCAACAGAAACATATTATTGGACGATGATGCAGAACAAGATTACTTTTCAGATGATTCAGACCTTCTTGATGAAAATTTCCAAGATGGCAAAAATTTTCAGGAAAATAAAGAAATAAACAATTTTGTTGTATTGAAGTCTTTTATTTCCATTGATTTTATAGATGCAATAAAATAGTTTCTTTGTTTAATTTAATAAAAACTTATTTTCAAATTAGAAAAAACATTTGAATTTTATTTATTGCTAAGGTTTTGGAAAAATAAAATAGAATTATTCACCTTACATTAAAACTATATAAAGTTTATATAGTATTTATTCAATTTATATAACCGCGCCACATCACGTGATTATATTCGAGGTATCGCTGTTGTGATTTGAAGCCAAAAAATATAAAAAATTTCAAAATGCGCATGACCAACATCACAGTTTTTGTTGATTTCTATTGGTCAGTTTTCTAACATGGCGGATATAAGCCAACAGAAGTGTCGGTAAAGTTTCTCTTTTTCCGGAAATATCTTCCATTTTGTGGGAATAGTAATGCATCAAGTTTTCACAGAGAATCGATTTATCTGTAAATATCATCGGCATCTCGTTTAATATATAAATTTATATTATTTGAATCGTGTTATTGTGCATTATTAAGGTGAGTAATATTTATATAGCAATCAGACTTCATTAATTAGAAAAGAATTCTATCCACCTTGTCAATTTAGGTTACATTACAACGTTTCATCAGTTTATTCAAGTTTATTCATGTTTAGAAATTATTTGAAGGTGTTTCATATATAAAAATTAAAATATTTTTTTGCAATTAAGTCTAGAAGTCCCTTTCAATTACAAAAAGAAAAATTATAGAAAACCTTATTGTGTACGAATTGTGAAACATTCGTGTTTTTTTAGATGTTATTTAGAGTTCTCCGATAACTTTAAAATAAAATTTACAATTTTAACCAATTTTAATTTATTTATGTATTTTTTACCGAAAAATTGATATTTTTAATTAAAAAATTTAAGATTTAGAAAAAACAATTTTTTTGAACAAGTTTCCATTATCGGTTTTGTTAGCATTTTTTTGAACATTATGTTTACAAAAAAAATTACCATTTTAAATAAATTTTATACCGAAATGCTTCATTAGGAAAATTCTTTACAACATTTAAACGATAATATGTTATTTTAGCTTTTTTTATTGGGCATTGGTTATTTCAAAAAAATCAGACACAAAATTTACAATTTTTTTGTAAAATTCCAAAATTTTAATTGTCTTATGTTAGAAACGTGCCCAATGTTTTGCAAAAAACAAAATTAAGAAATAATGTGAAAGAATTTTAAATATCGCTAAAAAGCTTTTTGCGAAAATAATGACCTAAACAAATTAAAATCACATTTTTAATCATTCATTATTCTAGATAAAAAATGGCGAGTAAAGGTACAATTTCCAAGAAAGTAAAGCTGTATCAGTTATTTGAATTTTTAAATGATAATGTTACGTCCTACCTAATATTTATTTACTAACCGACCTACCTGGCAACAGACTCGATTTCTTTATAACTAATTCCCTCGTTTTAGTCCACAACTTAATGGGAATCTGGGAACGAGGACAAGTCAAATGAAAGAAAGGTTTTTAAAAGAATGTATATAATTTATTAATTTTGATTATTATTCAATTTTAACATATATATATTTTCGAAGATGACCCTTACGAAAAGCTAAAATGAGCCTAAGTTGAGTGCTGAATGACTGGGCTTACCGGTGATGTTTCTTTTGATGTGTACTGGTAATCCTTTAATTATCCTAGTCGTGTCACTGGATTTCCTTTCTTTTGTCACTTCCTCCACTTGTTTGAACACTGGGTCGAATTGTTGCCTTCACGATTCGACACTTCACACACATTCACCGTAGTAGATCTGCACACTTCGCTTTTTAAAATGAAACTCGACTACACTGATGACTGGACCTTTAACCGACGAATTTAAGACCAACTGAGACTAAAACTCGAACTCAGACTCAGACTAGAGTGTTCTGAAGAAGATATTGCACTCTGCACGTGTTGTTTTCCCGACACTCAAGATTTGGAGACTGATACTTAATGTCGAATACCGGATACTGCCTAATGAATACTGGCTGCTCTTTTGGGTCGTGGTGCTTTTATCTTGGTCCTTAGAAACCAAAGATTTCAATAGAGTAGTGTTAGAGCGGTGTCCGTGTGCGGCAAAATTTCAATAGACTAATGTTAGTGCACACGGATACTCTGCAGGTGTCCATCTGTTTTTTGGGTCAGTTGCACTAGCGAGGGTGGTTTCTAGACCTCTCACAGATGCGTTGAGTGGTTGAGAGTGTGTATGATTCTTGTGGGTGTCTCCTATACAGGTAGAATTTATAGTGTTCCTTTGAAGGCGTGAGTTTGGGTATGACAGTCGATGTCATCTTGTAGATTTAGAGATTTATTAGTGTTGCAGGTGGCTCGGGTCGTAAGGGTCATTGACATAAATGTAAATGAACTTAGTGTTTATAATTATAACTATGGCTTATGATGTGATGGTTACATGTTGTCAATGGTGATTATGATAATGATTAATTACTTAATAGTCGAACAATTAATTAATAGTTAATTAATAATTAGTTAATTAATGTCATGCGGACATGACAATATTATATGCACTGTTTTAATTTTTTCGGTTTATAAATATATATAATTTTAACGTTTAAACATTTAAAGTTAATTAATATTAATATAATATTATACATAATTGAACTATCATATAGTTAATTATATAATTTATTCATTTGCATATTATATAGATATATATAAGAATCGCGCGGAACATTCAAATCATTAAAATTGCCAATTTCCTGAATCTCTTCCTAATAAGTGCGAATCAATGGTATAAATTGAATCAGAATAGAGTGTAACATACGATTTTTTAATGTTATCAAGTTTCTTTTACTGTTGATTTCAAGCAACCCAATAGCTTGGCGTGCTGAATCAACATAACTGCGAGCGAGTCAAGATCTAGCTGTGATTTTAAAAATATTATATATGTTAAAATATTTATTTTTCCTCAATTAATTTAAGAACCTCAAATTAATCATCTTTTAAAAATTTCAAACTTAAAATTACTATATTTAGGAATAAAGATAGATAAGAAAGATGCATTAGCGCACGTGTACTGTTTTACACATACACAGTTAAGGGTCATTGAATCTGGATAAACTCACACCCACACGAGTCATGTTATTACATGAGAAGCTACGTTCTCCGTGCCGCGGTAAATCAAGGACACGCTAGCATTAATATGTTTTAACGGGGCATCACCGATTTCTTGCGTTCTCCGAGCACCACCCCCTCCGCGCCATGATCCTTCCAATCCTTTTCAACCCCTATAACTGTTTCTTGCGATAATATTCTTAAATATAGGCGGATTTGAACGAAATTTAAAACATGCACATAAAAATAATTTCTTACATATAACCTAGGTTTAAAATAATAAAAGTCTATTTTTAAAAAAAGACTAAAAATTTAAACCTGCAATATATTCATAAT
>UCOH01011946.1:0-31883 GCA_900474275.1 Synergus japonicus | reverse complement strand
GTATTTGCAACGGAGAGACGGGATTGAATAAGGGGTAGGCCAGGTTTTTGGGCTGACGTACCCTCTTTATCTGATAGCTGGCCATGGGGGTGCCCGCTGGTCAGGTATCAGATGATTCCTTTTGGGATGGGAATGTTCGGATGGTAATATTCCCCAGGTTCTGGAAATCTTCGCCAGGTTTGATCCAGGATAGATCGGTGTGAGCCGAAGAATTCTTTAACTGAGCGTACGGCTGTAGGGGTGCCTGCCAGTCGTACTCCCAGTGGATCTCCCCTGAAGAAGGCGTCCAGGTTGCCTCCTGGTCGCTCTGCTATGGTAGTAGCCCGCTAGCAGAGAGACCAGTTGAGTTACGCTGATTTGCAGTCGAGCTGCTCCTCAGCGAACTGATTAAAAATGCGACGATTCGGTGCTTTTAAGCACTTGTAATTACGTAATGACTAGTCGGCGGATGGTAGGGGAAGCCGCCTGGTAGAAATCTCGCCCCGTCCGCTCGGTGACGTGAACTGATAAGAGATAGCGATAGAAGGATAGGAATATGTGACAGGCGACAAGACTGTCTGTCACAGTTTTATAAAAGGATAAATATACTGACAATTTTTTACAGTAGTATATTAATGCGTATCATTAAATATGATAACACTATGAAAATTAGTTTCAATTTAAAATAGAATTCATTAATATATGCTTCAACTAATTATTTTAAAGTTTGCGGTGCTTTTATCAGCTTTTATCCTTTTAAAAAACTAAAACTTGTGATTGAATTATCTTTACTGGGTTTGAAAGTATATTTTTTGTTAAACTAAATTAAATCTTTCAAATTCAGTAGGTACTTCTGTAGTTGAATTATGAATTTAAAAAATAATACTTATCAAAGTTTTGTAACTACATCAGAAATTGATAAAAGTATTTTATGGAAAAAAAAGAAAATGTTTAGAAATCCTAAACGTGACATGTATTTCAGATCTAGTATAAAAAATTATTAGGCTTGAAATCAGAAAGGTGGTTTTTGGTTTTTGCGGTAGCAAAAATATTTTTAAGAGTAAAGATGTAGTCCCATGTCAGCAGAAAACGTCGGCATAGAACTGAAACTCATAAGAGTGACCGAGATAGACAGATCTGTTTGACTCTTTCACTCTCATGACTTTCTACTTTACGCCGACGTTTTTTGCCAACATAGGACGGCACCTTAATTCGAGATATATATTCAGTTTTAATCTGGTTTTAAAATCTATGAAAATCTTAAAATTTCAATTTTAAGCATCGAGAAATACGAAAAACTTGTAAAACATGAAAATCTCGTTTCTGGAACATTTTTTTTTTTTGAAAAAAAATCCCGAATGTATAAACGCGTTTCATTGAATATCTCGATTCACTCTAAGATGCATTCATATAGTTTCTTCAGTGGGACTAAACGATCAGGACGGCAAAGAATCGTTAGTCTGTGTGCGTGAGGGACTCTGTACGCAAGGTCCACGATTTCAGCCAGGTCTGACTAGGAAATGCAGAAACTGGTTACATTTTGGTTCATTTCTATGTTACTTTCGGACCTTAATACACAATTTGGCCACCCAAGCGCCACTATACTAATAGTTGGGCCTTCTCTGGGCATGTTTACTCTCAGTTTCTCTCTGACACAACTTGAATGTATTTTTATAGACACAACATAGACTGTAAATAAAAACACGCGTTGTGCAAAATTTTTGACGGAAATGAACTTTATTATTACGTCGCGAATTTCACGATCCGATGCCGAAAAAGAGAGGAATATACATATAAAATTTTCGCCAACTAGACGACAAAATTACCGACCGAATTTTTCTAGTACAAACAATTAACGCTATCACCTCGTGAGCGCGCTACTAAATCGACTTCCCCTGCCATCCTACCTCATCACCTGTCGAAAATCAGATAAGGTATTAAAAATAATACGATTATCTCTAATTTTACGCTGAAATCTTCAATTTTGCTTCCTCATAGAGGAAGCTTTGTAGTGGTGACAAAATCCAATTTCCTAAAAAAGGTTTTTTTGAACATATTTCAAGGGCAATATATCGATATATCAATATATCAATATATTATTATAACTTCTCAAATAATAAAAATTCAAAGCCAATGTAAGGAAATTAAAGATTCCTTTCATCGAGGCGAATCGATTGACCTATATTATTAATGCATTTCATTAAAAAATAAGGAAGTTATGTTTATTTATAATTTTGAAAGTTAATTTGACGTAAGGAAAATGAATATTCTTTATGTCGAGACGAATCGAGTGAGATTTGGTTGAATTAACAAAACTTTGGTTGGTTCAACAAAAGTTTTGTTGAAAGAATCAAGATTTGGTTGGCACAACCAAACAATTTTTATTGTTTCTATAACAACCAAAAGTTTTGTTGTCCGTACCAGACATTTTTCTCAGTGAGATAGTTATGGTTAATTGTATTTTTAAAAAAGTAATTTCTCGACTATAATTTCTGAAATAATTAGAATTTAAAGCTGATGTAAAGAAAATGAAGATTCTTTGTGTCTAGACGAATCGATTCACCTAAAAGATTAATGCATTTTATAAAAAAATAAGAAAGTTATGCTTTATTGTAATTTTCGAAAATGAATTTTTTGAATATAACATCTCAAGTAATCAAAATTTAATGCTGATGTAAAGAATACTTCCTCTATGAGGAAGCAAATTATATTTACTTACAGGAAGCAAAGTGCTCATTGAATGAGTACAAAACAAGCATTCTTACCGGGCAGAGTTGAACTTCATATTTTTAGTTTTCATCATTTAATGAATTCTATATTTATTTTTTTGTTTCATAAATTAATCAAGAATACCGAAAAAAAAGATACCTTCTACACGAATTGACAAATTTATTGACGAATAAATTAATAATAAAGAATTATAAGTGTCGAAGTTTTCAAGCTTCCGAAATCCAAATTTAATGTTTTGTATATGAATCGTTAAATTTGGATTCCGGAAATTCGAAAATTAAAAAATAAATTTACTCAAAAATAATATTTTTATAATTTATTAATTTGAATTTTATAGAACAATGAGAATCATTTCAGTTCTGAAATACAGTTTCTAAATATGTACATTTTAAAAACGGATACAAGAACAATCAATTTCGCAGATCAACAAAATGTGGCCTATGTGCTCATGGAATGAGATATGTTATTTCCAGAATAGTTTTTTATGCTGAATCTGAATCTGGCCTCTATTTTTCTCCAGCACGTCAGGGTTTCGAGATTCTTGTAATCAACATTTTTTTTGAAAAATCAAATCATGAGGTAAAAGGTTGTAAAAATTTTTTTCAATAAAAAGCAATATATGATTTCAATGCGTTTTTTAATGCCAAATCTAACGGTGGGCTTGTTTGTTTTAATATTTTGTACGGTTGCCGAGATAATTGGAATAAACTGAGAAAAAACGCGAAAAAGGTGTTTTTATAAAAAACTAAATATCTTGCTTAAAAAAATTTTTCTGAGCGTTTCTGGTGCCATTATTTTTGTTTTTAATTACAAATTTTTTTTTTTAATTTAGGGTTCAGGCTATTACCGTTCAAAAGATACTCCGCAGAAAAATTGCCTTTTTCTAGAGTTGTCAGATTAACGGCTTACATGTACTTGAACCGAATCATTGTACTGTGTCTAGTACCATATTTTATTGCATCGCGATTCAATTGATAGCTTTTGCCGGAAAATTATGATAAATCGCTGCTTATGGTTAGAAAAAACAGAAAATGAAGGTGAACATGTCGCTAAAAATTCACATGATGCACTCTCACTTGGACTTCTATCCAGAAAATATGGGAGTAGTTAGTGATGAACAGGGTGAAAGATTTCACTGTTGGAATCTCATGACTGATGAAATAAATGCTCTACATCGTTGAGCATACAAGAGAAAAATTTTCTAATCATAAGCAGCGATTTTAATAATTTTCCGGCAAGAGCTAACAATTTAATCGCGATGCAATAAAATATTAGACAAAATACAATAATTCGCTTTAAGTACATGTAAGCCCTCAAACTGCCCTGTTGGAAATAAAAAGATAGAAAGTCTATCTATCTGAATCTTTTTCAATCTTCAGGATTAAAATAGAAAGAAAAAATGAATACAAATGTATTCATCCCTATTTATGCCAATCTATTTCTATTTCTTTTCTAATCTACAATAATCTCTTTCCTTTTGAATCACAATATTTCTATCTATCTGTATCCTTCGTCTATCTTCGCCAATAATTTCCTATCCTACATCTATCCATGCTAATCTTTTTTTATTCTCTGCGTATCCACACTAATCCTTTTCTATCCCTTTCGAAATCTACAGCAGTGCCTGTCTTTTTCAATCCCTACTTTCCTATCCATGCTTATCCCTGGTCTAATCATTTGAATCCTTACCCATTTCTTTTACACGTTTATCCTTTTCAATCTCTACTAATCTACTATCCATCTCTATCCTTGTATAATTATTTCAATATTTTTCTATCTCTCTTTAAGTATACTACCAAGTCTATCCACTTCAATCTTTACCATTCCTATCCATCTCTAACCTTATATAGTCTTTTCAATCCTTTCTTATCTCTCTTGAAGTATATTACCAAGCATATCCTTTTCAATCACTACATTTCTATCCATGTCTTTCCTTAATATAATATAATCTTTTTCTATCCTTTTTTGTAGCATACTATCAAGTCTATCCATTTCAATCCTTTCCTGTCTCTCTTGAATTGTATTACCAAGTGTATCCTTTTCAATCACTACATTTCTATCCATGTTTTTCCCAATCGAGTCGTCTCAATCCTTTTCTATCCTCCTTACAATCTACTAGGAAGTCTATCCTTTTCAATTCATATCTTTATATCCACATCTATTGGCGTATAATAATTTCAATCCATCCCCATCTCTCTTAAAGTGTATTACATATATTCTATCAATTTCAATATAGGTTATTGATTACAATGACAAAGAGATTGAAAGGGATAGAGATGGATAACCGCGAAATAAATGAGATTGAAGATATAAGCTATGAATTTAACACAGAGATTGAAAAGGATAGAGTTAGATAAACAAGGGATAGATTAGAATAGAGCTCTTTTGGATGAGTGATACTGGTTTTTACAGCACAACTCCTAAATCCTTCGTTAGCTCAGTGGACTAAGCGTAGGACACCGAACTATATGTGCATGGGTTCGCGTCCCCATAGATGCGGATTTTTCAGCGTTACATGTGTTAGCGGTAGGATTAAAATAAAATTTATATACCAAATATTGTATTTAAAATATTATTATGCTTATTCAAAATTTGATAATTAATAAGTTTATAACTAAGGATAGATATAATTGCAAATTGGAGATAGAAAGATATTCAAATTTTTTGGAAGAGATAGACTGAAGGATAGAAATAGATAGAAAAAGATAGACCCTAGTGAAAACGAGGGATACATACAAAGATTCAAAAAGATAGCGTTTCATGGATGCAAAGTGTACACTTGGGCAAGATAGAAAATCTCTATCCTTATCTATCCAAAAATTTCTATCCTTTTGTATCTTTTTACTTCCAACAGGGTGGCAACTCTGTAGAAAGAGACAACTTTTTTGCGGAGTATCTTTTGAGCGGTAATACTCTGAACCCTGAATTTTTTTTAATTTTTTTGTAATTAAAAAAAAAGAATGGCACCAGGTACACTCAAAAAAAAATTTTTAAAGCAAGATATTTAGTTTTTTATAAAACCACTTTTTTTCTCAGTTTGTTCCGATTATCTCGGCAACCGTACAAAATATAAAAAAACAAGCCCAACACTGGTTTCGTCATTAAAAAATGCATTAAAATCATATATTGCCTTTTATTGAAAAGAAACTTTACAACCTTTTATCTCATGATTTGTGATTTTTCAAAAAAGAAAATTTTTGTTACAAAAATCTCGAAAACCTGTTGTGCCTGAGAGAAATAGAGGCCAGATTCGGATTCAGCATAAAAAAAACTACTCTGGAAATGACATATCTCATTCCATGAGCATATAGGTCACATTTTGTTGACCAGTGTTTTCAGTAAGTTAAATTTGTTTTATATCCTAATTATATTTTCATTAAAATTTCGATGAAAATCGGATTATTAAAAATATGAATTTTATAAAACTAGTGTTTGGCGCTACTAAAATAGGGCGCCTTACAGCGCCTCTACAGGTATGTGCCAGCAAAAGCTGGAACAGTATTATATGTATACCTTTATCTCCATGCCATATTGACATAGACATTTCACTTTATAACAATACTGTCTTATAGAAGACATATTAAAAAGTAACTATGTATGATTTTTGCTCGGTTTTTCTAAAACCATTTAAGTATAGAAGTTCAAGGAACTTTCTGAAGAAAAACGCGATGCTTTTTTTATAAGATGCACTCTAGGATTTCGTCAGATCCGAAATATTTAGTGAGTTTGTTTTATTTATCCCGAAATCTACTCTTTAAATCAAATACGGAGGCAGGGCCGTCTTTATTATTGGGGGCACCCAAAACATTTTCTAAGTTCCCATTATCCAACGTCCTTAAAGACGTTTAATTAATCAGTAGCCCCAAAATAACCTTTGTTTGCAGATAAAAGCTATGCAAAATAGTGATACAGACGAAAAAATGTCTTGAAATATTGTAAAAATTCTTTTAAAATCTTTTAAAATCATTTGAAACTCTCGAAATTAATGTTGATAACGAATTGTTTTATTTCATTTGAATTCTTTTACATTTTTTTGAATTTCTCATAAATGTGAATTGAAATTTAAATAAATTAAAATTTTATTGCCTTTGATTATAGATCAAGGTTTATTTTTGCTTTCAGCCAAATATTTTCGTACACCCGTTATCTTGCTCGAAGTTTGTTTAAGGCTGATGGAATTTGAAAACTTTAATGTAGAGAAACTCGGATTCCAGGAGCGTGACTAATACGGGGTTCTGGGTGTCAGAACACTCAGAGTATAATTCGAGTATACCTACTTGCAATATGCTTGAGTGTACAAATTATTAGACGGATAATACAATTCCACACTAAAAGCATTTTTTGAGGGCTTGAAATCCGGTTTTTTTAATTTTTTTAATTTAGTTTTATTGTGTAGGGTGCCTCCCGACACCCACTGTTTTGAGACCCTTGCGCGCCTATCCAATTCTGTCAACTTTTAAGCAGGATTTGGAATCGGTCTTTTGACTGGAAAAAGGGCAAGTTGATCGATTTTTGTTAGCACACTTTGGAAAGAAAAGGTGTAGAATAGGCCGAGACTCACTAGTTTTTCGATAAGACGAATATATAAAGCGATGCAGATGAATAAAGATGCGCCTCTAATGGCGGATATTTTGACAGCACCACCAGAAAATAATAGATTAATAGATAGATAGCTACGAATTAATACAGTGCTGACCTCACTCAGCGATAGTTTTGGCGGGAATGATTTGAATTGTAAGATGAAAGATAATCTCCGATTTTAAAGATTTATTCTATTATTGACAAATTTAAATGATTTTAGTAATATAAATGAATTGTATAATTGTTACTAAAGGTAGGGATTCATTTTTTCTTATAATAAATATGAGAAGGATCAAACGATAAAAGATTACTGCGATCTTTCATCTTGCAATTCAAATCATTCTCGCCAAAATTATCGCTGAGTGAGGTCAGCACTGTATTAATTCGTAGCTATCTATCTATTAATTTATTATTTTCTGGTCGTGCTGTCAAAATATCCACCATTAGAGGCGCATCTTTATTCATCTACATCGCGTTATATATTCGTCTTGTCGAAAAACTAGGGAGTCTCGGCCTATTCTACACCTTTTCTTTCCAAAGTGTGCTAACAAAAATCGATCAACTTGCCCTTTTTTTCCGTCAAAAGACCGATTCCAAATCCTGCTGATAACATTAGTTTCTTCCCACAGATTTTGACAGTTTTTGACAGTTTCTGTCAATATTTTCTTTCAAATTCCATCACCCTTAAACATTTTGTCACCTATTTTTCAATAATTTTTTTCATCACCTTTTTTAAAGATAATCTGTACTTTGTTGACTGTAATTACTTTTTTTTTTAATTAGGATTGGCAGATATTTAAACAACTAGAGAAAGAGAAAAGAGCTGAAAGTGATGCGAAGCGACAAGAAATGATACAAAAAGCCAGCTTGACTTGTCAGAGTGTATTGGATGAAGAAAAAAATGAGTTCTTAGAAACTGATCCAGAATTTTTAGAATTGTTGAAAGATGAATATTTACTCGAATACCAAAGGAAGAGGATGACAGAAATGTTGGATAAAGTACAAAAACTTCGTTTTGGCAATGTTATTAAGTTGAGAAATACGGAAGAATTTGTGAACGCAGTAGATAACGAGGACAAATCTGTTACTGTTATTATTCATATTTATGAGAAATATGTGTCAGGATGTGATGCTATGAATGGCTGCTTAATAACTTTGGCAAAAGAATATCCTTTTGTTAAATTTTGCAAAATCTTAGGTAAGTTATGCAAAGAATTAAACATATTTTTTCAGTGCATTCTTCTGACAGTGTGTCTACTGAGCGTAGAAACAGAAAAGATTCATAAATATCTGGAAATTTAAATAAATTCATGTTACAAAGTCGAATTAGTACACTTATCTATCGATCCACGGCACCTCTCGGGGGTTAGAATGCCGTTATGCCATGAATCGGGCGAAATTAAAATAGATCGAGCGAGCACTCTAACGTCATCACTCAGAACCGTATATATGTAGACTCTTAGATTCTCCAATTCCTATACTAAGCAGGCTACGCATTACGGCCTTACTTTTCGAGCGCAGCACGCTCGGCACTTCAATGTAGACTCTCAAGGGACGCTCGGGGGGGACGCAGAATCAGCCAAGCGTGAAAGTGCCGTAGATCGGAGTGCCCTTAATCGGTAGATGAGTGTAATCGGATTTAAAATTTGTTTAATAAATTCTTTTAAATTACATAAAATTTCTAGACGTTCACAAAAATTTCTTAAGGGGTTATAATACACTTGTTGTCCGAAAAAAAAGGTTTTTTTCACGAATTTTTTTTTAAAACAAACAAACAAACCTTAACAAACCTTTACGCATCCATTGGTACATGTTTAAAGATATTTTATCCCAAATTTGAAAGAAAAATATTGACATTTGTAGGCATTACGCCCGTTAAGCCAAATCACCTTTTTTCAAACAGCCTTCGCGGTGTCCATGATAACTCGAAAATGGACCACCCCCAATCAATTTAACCATGAGCTTTCTATAGTATATATATTTTTACTCTACTTGGACGAAGAATTTGCCGAAATAAGTATTTTTGCAAAAATGGTGCTGAATTTTGTGAAAAAATCGATTTTTAGGAGTCTGAAAATTCAGTTTTTTGAGTCCCAAAAAAAAGTTTTCTTTCAAATGGGAATTCCTTCGTCCAAGTATGAGATAATATTGTTATAAAGTAACCTGTAAAAAATTAGATTGATCGGTTACATGGTTATTGAGAAATCGTCGACACCGCAACAGCCCTTTTTGAAAAATCACATTCCGAGATAATCGCAAAAAGTTTCGAATACTTGTAGGTAGCGCGCTGTTGATAGCTGTAACTTAGGTTCTAGTGCTCAGATCTCTGAAATTTGAATAATCTTAAAAGAATGTATTTTAAGAAAATGCAATAAAAAATTTTCGATTTTTTCGACCAACACAAGTGTGTATAACCCCTTAAAGGTGTTGGAGTGCCGGAAAAAAATTTTTATAAAACAAAAAAAGGATGAAACCTATGGAAATACCAGATTTTCCATCTCACTTAGATAATTAGATGCCAAAATTGCAAAGATTCACTGTTTCTTCGAGATGATTTTTCCATGGCAGGATAGGGGCTTAGTGTTTTCTTTGAGCAAAAAACAAGATTTTTTTGTTTTAAAAGGAGAGTGGAGATATGAGAAAAAAGAAGGGTAGGTAAATCGTACAGTAGGTAAATCACTGCACTGGCGGGGAGACACAAACACTCGTTATTTTTTTCTTCAATAAATGCACTCAAAGTTACCTATCAAAGCTGTCTAAATAATTAGTTAGACAAGATTCTTTGGATGGCAAGTACATCAGAATAATGTCTCTTTTGGTCTTCATACAGCTGTGAAAGTGGAAACGTCGAACGACGTGCATGCCAAGTCCGACGAAGCTCATTGAAGATTCCGCCGGTAAGTAGTTGTGCTGCCATATCGACGTTTGCCGGGTATTTCAAATGTCAATTAAAAATTAATGTTGGAAATACAATTTACTATGCAAACAAAAAGGGATTTTAACATTTAAAATATTGTCTGCACCCTTCTTTTTTCTCATATCTCCACTCCCCTTTTCAAACAAAACTATCAGAAACCAATCTCGATGAAAGGACCCGTCAAACAATGCATCTTTGCAATTTTGCCATCTAATTATTGAAGTGAGGTGGGAAATTTGACTGATTTTATGCTACCGTCGGAAATTGTGCGTACGACTCACTTGAGCGCTAATAAAATTCACTGCTGACTTCGAAACACGGTATCTCGGTGAAAAAAAAAAGATAGGACATTCTTAAAAAAACAGTTGGAAAGTTTGTAACGAAAGGTTATACGCTTGTGGGTGCCGTACGCACACTTCACCGGCTCTCATTATCGAGCCTTGCTAAACGCTACCCACACTCCTACTCTTCCTACTCCGGGCTTCGGTCACTGTTAGCGCATTCATTAAAAGCGTTTGCTCTGCGTAAAATGTTCAGTAACGTACAATCTTCAGTTCAGCTGGGCGAATCCCACCGACCACGTCGGAGAGACTCTCCCTGGCTCATGCCCTTTACCTATCGATTGGTGCTTCTATGGTAGGCTTAGGCAAGGGTGAAATCGCAAGGGACAGGCGCTTTTGTAATTGCCATTTCCTGAACTGACTTCTTCCGAGAAGGATCGCCAATGAACAGGCGCTCCTGTCATTAACCATTCAAAGTCGATGAAATGCCTATTGATGAGCGGTCTCATAATTGTCATTTCCCGCAAACTGTCACTTTCGATATTTAATTTCACAGGTGTACGATTTTCAGAATCGATAAACAATTTCTGTCACCAACAAATAGCAAACATAAGATTAGGGAAACTTGATTTACTCTCGTCAAGCGCTCCTGAAAGAAATAAATCAAAACCACATTAATAATATTCGTTAGGCGCTCCTATGGGTATTATTTAATATTATTAGACTAGAGAAATATACTGACCGTAATTTAATTTGTCCTCCGAACTGTCAACCTCTCTCTCCGCTTATTGTACCTACGTTGAGGAGAAGACGAAAGGTAACGTCGATAAGTGTAATCGGTCATAAATCTCCTGTATGCCAAGTCTAAGAACCGAATTACCATTATTTTATTTGTTCGACAATTCCATGGTGTTATAATTACAGATATAACAAAGATACATCAAGATATTTATTTTCTACATCTGCTCTATCCGCTCGACATTCTCCGTTTCTAAACGTTTCATTCAACTACACTAAATTCTCAGAATCTCGCTCCGTCTCGATTCACTATTTAATGTACCGCGAGCTATGCTCCTTTCACACTGTATATTATACCTCTTTATTCACACGTTACACAAACGGAATTTGTCTTTCACATAAATTGCGTTATACTAATACTAATAATTCTGTAAATGTAAATATCTAATTAAATAAATATATTTTTGTTATACAAAATGGTCGATCTGTTTTAATTATCTCTAAAACTGACCTTGGCTAGGCTGAAGCGTCCGCTGAGATAATTATTTAAGAAACCCCGGTAAAAACAGATCGTTACAAGTTTTTGAAATTCCACGTCCAGTGGTACTGGGAAATGTTCTAGGAAAATTTTTTCAAAAAGCTTAAAATTAACGACATAGATTCTGAAATCTTATCTTCAATTTAAGCCAAAAAACTTCAAAATCTTCATGGGTACCCGAGAAACGATTACTAATGTTCAATCGTATTTGAGTTGAGTTTTAATCGACGATCACGGTTCTCGGCTGGCCCGATGCTCGCCTCGTTCGTTCAGGCAGGACCGAATAGGCCACGCACAGAAGTGGCGCTTAAGTGGAGCCCTCTTATGCTTTTGGTTCTGTTCGTTAGTAATTTTGATTTCTAATTATATGCTAAGTTTTAATATTATCCACATATTAACGAATATAATAAGTCAGCAGTGATTTTTATTATCGATCACGTGAGTCGTACGCACAATTTCAGACGATAGTGTGCATGAAAATGTTCTTTTTTCAAAACGCTCCAATACCCTTAAAATCATTTAAAATTTCACCAAACTCAATAAATTTTGTAAAAATCTCTTGAAATTCAATAAAATTTCTAAATATACTTCGGAATTTCTAAAAATCCCCCAAAATTTAAAGACATCCTTTAAAATTCCTTAAGAAAACTAATCAATATCCTTGAAAATTTTTAAAATCTTTAAGACTGTTGGAGCGTTCTAAAAAATGAAAATTTGCATGTAGAATCACTCGAATCTCCCCACCTCACAAATTATTTTAGATGACAAATTTGCAAATATATATTATTTGACGGGTTCTTCCATCGAGATCGGTTCCTCGATGGCAAAAAGAGGAGGCTAGTGTCTCATTCTTAGCAAAAACTGATAGTTTTATTTAAATAAAAGATTTAAGATACGAGAAAAAAGAAGGGTTCAGACAATATTTTAGAAAGAGTGAGCAATATTTACAGATGTCAAAATCGCGTTTTCCTTGTAAAGGAGGTAAATCACTGCACTCGGGGATAGATACACAAGCTCTGAACTTTTTCTAAGAATAATGTCATTCCCAGTTATGTGGGAAAAGGTAAAAATAATTTATAATTAAATAATTTACACTTTGAAAGTGGAAACATTGAACGACATGAACGTCAAGTCCAACGAAGTACATTGGAGATTCTGCTGTCAAGTAGTTGTGCTGCCATATCGACGTTTGTCGGGTATTTCAAATGTCAAATACAACTTACTTTATTTTGTTTTCCAAAGAAATGGAGAATAAAATTAAAAAAAACTATCAATAATACTGAAAAGGGTCACAGCTTTGCATCATTTGACGCGCTATGAACCTTTCTCTTTTTATTAGGGAGAGACCTTCAGTGCATGTCTTTTCACTTCTATTCTTATTTCTCTATGGTCACAAAGCACTTCATTCATCTCATCCATTGACTATTCATGATTTTTGATGGCGTTGAATAGTGTTGATATTTTTCTTAAGCACTGATTAGCCACGAAAGATAAAATATGTGAAGATATTGTCATAATATTTGTAACGAATTATCAATTATCGCCGCCAATCAGCAAAAAGTTTGCATTTAATTTCTTACCTTTCTGAGTGAATTGTCTGTAAAATATTTAATAATGATTATAAATATATAACAAAATTTAAAAGATTACTCAAAATATTATTTTTAACTTATTTAGTTGATAGTTCTTTGATTTTATTCTCCATTTCTTTGGAAAACAAAATAAGGTAAATTGTATTTAACATTTGAAATTCCCTACAAACATCGATATGGCAGCACAACTACTTAACGGCGGAATCTCCAATGTACTTCGTCAGACTTGGCGTTCATGTCGTTCGATTTTTCCGCTTTCAAAGTGTCAATACGAACACGAGGTTGGAAAGAGACATTATTCAGATTTACTTTCCATCCAAACAATCTTGTGAAAGAAATTATTTTCACCTTTTCCCACATAACTGGGAATGACGTTATTCTTAAAAAAAATTCCGAGTTTGTGTATCTATCCCCGTATCTCAAATATTTTATTTAAACAAAACTACCAGTTTTTGCTAAAAATGTAACCCTCTTTTGCCATCGAGGAACCGATCTCGATGGAAGAACCCGTCAAACAATGAATATTTGCAAATTTGTCGTTTAAAATAAATCGTGCGGTGGGAAATTCGAGTGACTCCATAGATTTCACGTCTTTTTTGTATTTTTTTTTTTCATTTTTTAATCCAGCGCTCCAAGAGCCTTACAGAACCAACCGAGTAAAAGCCGGGAATAAATGGGAAATATGATTCACAACAATGAGTAGACACCCTGTTTGCATTATTTTCGATCTTTATTAAGTTTTTTAAATTCGTTTCAAGAAGGCTTGTTTGAGAACTGATAAGTAAATAAATATTTTTTTGTAGGGTCTGCAGTGAGTGTCAGTAAACACTTTAGAAAAGACGGCATACCGGCTTTACTTGTGTATAAAAATGGACAAGTGATAGGTAATTTTATCCACGTTACAGACAATTTAGGAGAAGACTTTTACGCTACTGATGTAGAAGTATTCCTAACGGAGCACGGATTACTTAATGACAAGAAATGTAAACCTGTCATCATTTCACATAATGAAATCAAAGAATCTGATAGCGAATAAAAAATTTCAATAAAATTCATTATAATTCGTCACTCGTCACCGCTTCCTCTTTTCAGTCATTATAGATCGTCCCCTATTCACCTTTCTTCGCCTATTTTGAGCATTTGTCATCTTTTCGCTTTTTTTCAATTGATGAAGTAGAATCAAATGAGAAACTATTGCCATCGTAATTTTATGATAATTCCGGGTCATTTGCCGTTTGAAAAAACTTTTTAAGATAATCAAAATTGTATATGGTATTAGCCACAGTAGAGTTTAAAAGGAATCGATTTTTCATTGCTTAAGCCTGTTGCAGCAAAAGAAAAAATAAATAAATAAATAAAAATGGCGAAATCTGTGGAATGAATTTAATCTGACAGCTCATTTCGATATATGTATATATTTTTATTGATTGAATTGCCGTTTGGCCAGAGATGCTGCTTATTTGTTTGTAAAAATTAATAGTGAGGCGATCGATTTGAATTCCGCGCTGAAATTTTTAGAGTCTAAATATTGAGAATGAGTGATGCGAAAAGTCAGCCTATCACCTTGCGCGGTAATAAGAAATTGAAGGAAAGTGGGAAAATTTGAGGTGATGAGCGAGCAAGAGAAGAGCGAAGTCTCAGAGCAAATATAACTGCGAAACGCAAATCACTTATCAAAAATTCGCAACATTTGAAGCCTAATAGAAGAGCTATCAGGTAAAGATTCAATTAAAAGATATATCTAAAAGTTCAGGAATATTAAATCAAGGTGATAGTGCTAACGCGAAATTGTGTGCTTTTGTTTAATTTTATAGTGTGGCGAATGAATGGATTTTCATGTAACGAAATGTGACTGAGGAGAGTTCACAAGTTGTGATGTTTGGAGAGGAATATCGAGACCGATATTGGATGAATGAGCAGCGAAAGGGTGGAATTTTGTGGATCTTTTCTTGATGCCTGTCGCTTTTGGGAAGGATTCCTCGATTTTTGTCCGTTCGCCATCTCGATTCCAAATGTCTCCTTCGTCTACCACATCTTTGAGTGAGTGCCTCTCATAGGCTATATTTAGTCTGCAAATTGCTCGTATTTTTATATAATTGAATGTCGTTTTATCTTGTCTCGTGTTTGATTTTCGTTGGCCATTCATATTAAGTGACTATAACTCTAGCAAATTCGTTGTTAGGATTTAAACTGTGAGAATTTATATGTTTGTAAGCTAATTATCCATGTCATGCAATGAACTCGCTTTAATGGTTTTTTTCTATATGTTATGGTGATCTCTGTCCAACACGATTTTGAAATGATATGGATGTCGCATTCTTATTGTCAGTAATTTTCGCTATGTCAATTTATGAATTTTACATGTCTTACATTTAACGGTGTTGGAGCATTTTCAAACCACTAAAAATTAATGTAGACTCACTCAAATCCGCCATTGTGTCCACATCTTAGCAATACGCGGTGTTTGAGACTGCAAAAATAATATTTACAAAGTGTCGTTTTTTTTATCGATAGTTTTTCGATTGTACGACAGGGGCTATCTGCTTATTTTCTGCAAAAACAAATTTGTTTGGCTAAAACGGGAATTTTTACAAGTGTAGAGACGCGGGTTAAGGGGTGCGGGTGAGCAGTACTTACATTTTGCCAAGTCCTTCTCCAAGCAAAAAAGGCACAAAACTACACTTCAAGGCTGCTTCACTCACTCAGAAAAATTTTGCGAATTTCGCTATGCACTGCAAAATCCGAGCACTTACAAAAATCGTGTAGAAAAATAAGTTTGATAATTCGCGTACTAGACTAGTTACTTGACTAGTTACTAGACCTGTCAGCTGTTTCGCAGCGACCTCATTGTCGATTACTACAAACTGCACTCAAAGTATAGTCGGTAAAACCGGTCATATACATAATGATGCGAAAGTGTATGTGACCGGCCTTACCGACCATACTTTGTAGTAATCGACAATGAGGTCGCTGCGAAACAGCTGACAGGTCTAGTAACTAGTCAAGTAACTAGTATAGGTCTAGTACGCAATTTTTTAAACTTATTTTTCTACACGATTTTCGTAAGTGCTCGGGTTTTGCAGAGCATAGCGAAATTTGCAAAATTTTTCTGAGTGAGTGAAGCACCCTTGAAGTGAAGTTTTGTGCCTTTTTTCCTTGGACAGGGACATAACAAAGCATCAGTACTGCTCACCCGCGCCCCTCAACCCGCGTCACCACACTTGTAAAAATTCCCGTTTTAGCCAAACAAATTGGTTTTTGTAGAAAATAAGCAGATAGCCCCTGTCGTACAATCGAAAAACTAGCGATAAAAAAAACGACACTTTGAAAAAATTATTTTTGCGGCCTCAAACACCGCGTATTGCTAAGATGTGGACACAATAGCGGATTTTAAGGCATTCCACAGATTTTGCTATTCTTCTATGTTTGTTTACATTTTTTCGTGAAATGCTGCAACAGGCTTAATTTTAAATTAGTCGAATCGAGCAAATATTCGTTATAAATTTGCAATCGAATATTGGAATGTTGAGTGATTCATGTCCGTTTATGACTTTGTCTTCGCGTCTTAATGGTATTTATTACATTTGTGTGTTTACTTCACGGATTTAAGGTTTTTGATCTGATAGCCATGTAATCAAAGCTATTGTTAAATTATTGATTTGCTGAGAATAATAACGACATCTACTACTGAAATTCTCGATTCTCTCAACCGAACCTGCCTAACAATTTTTGAGTTTTAATTTGAATTTTACAGATTTAGTTTAAAAATATTTCCAATTTAAAAGAAGATAATTTATTTATGTGCTTCAACAATCGATGGTTACAATAGATTAGCTAAAATATTAAGATTTGTGGTGGAATAAAATAGTGGTTACCGCGACCATTTTTGACACGTTTTTGACAGCTCAGCTCAGCTGAAATGTACCACCACGCTGCAATTATGCGACGAACAGCTGAGCTGTCAAAAACTTGTCAAAAAATGGCCGCGATACCCACTATTTTATTCCACCACAAATCTTAATATTTTAGCTAATCTATTAATTATTACAAACAAACAAGCAGCACCCCTCCCCTCCTGCACTCTAAAAGTTCACCCTGGCCAAACGGCAATTTAGTCAGTGCATTTTTAAGGTAAAAAATCTATATCGAAATGAGCAGCTGCCAGATACAGTAGATTAAACTAACTCTAAAGCAATTTTTACGTTTTCAGAAATGTTCCAACAGGCTTAAACGATACTTTATACACTCGAATCTCCCAATAACGACGAAATCCAGACCAGACGCTTTCCCAATAACGACGACATTCCTTTTCTCAAATGGCACACAAATTGCGCAGGCGTATTGCGAATAACATAAGATTTTTTAACATTTCAAATTGCGCGCTAATAGAAACCAATCAGATCCCGGAGCGTAAAGCATGCAAAGTGGTATCAAGTGAGATTTTAGGTCCATGCAGGTCGTTATTGAGAAAGGAATGCGGTCGCTGTTGGGAGATTGTCGTTATTGGGAAGGTCGTTATTGGGAGATTCGAGTGTACATGGAAACTCCGATCTGCCAAGTACGTTGTACCGCGTTTCTAGAACCGTAATCTAGAATGATGAGCGGGATTGCACACATATTATACCTTAGGTAAATTACATGAGGTTTTTGACGTAATGTACGTACGTATATTGCGTCGCAAACACCAAATTCATATGGAGTGGGAGGTTTTCTACGTAAATTACGTAATTTGCCATAAGTAGAAAAACATATATAATACGTAAAAAACTTAGCGTGACGCGTCACTGCACAACCCTGACGCCAGCCTCAGGGTGAAATCCAATGCAGGCGCAAAATGCAAAGCGCAAAACGAATAGTCAATGATAGAGAATCTTTGAGAAGACAGAAATCTAAAAGTATTTTACAATTGGCTGTTCATTTTACGCTCTGCGTTTTGCGCCCACATGGGTCCTATGATAGCAAAAAACGCAAAGCAGAATGCAGAAAATCTTAACAATGAAAGAGATAATGAGGCGCATTAAATGGCATTAAACCGCATTAAATAGCTTTGAACCGCATTAAATGGCATTGAACCTATTTTCTACTTTGTTTTGTAAAACACATTGTATGGCATTGGAGCTGGAAAACCGGTCAACTGCATTAAAAGGCATTAACTAAATTTTTTGCAACTGCATTATCAAGTAGTCAATTTAATGCTTTCACATATCTGCGCATTAAAACGCATTAAATTTAGGCTAGTTTTATCCAATAAAGCACATTCAATGGCATTTCGGATACAAATGCAATTAGTACGCATTTAAAGGCATTAAAATGTAAGTCAAGAAAAGACCGAAAAGACTTAAGTCTTCGTCTTTTCTTAAAATAACGGGGGAGGTGTGATGAGCGTACATGTGTGCTCATCTTGATTGCGCGAAAGATAGAAAATAAAGGCTTATTCACATAACCACCTACTTACTCATTTTCAAAATAGCTGTAGGTCACGTGACCGAACATTTGAATTTTAATATTATGAATTAAATTACATGGCAGAATTGTAGATCTTAAGAGACTTTAGAATAAGCATTATATTTACTATAGAATTTAAGAAACGAGGATGGTTCTATTGCGGTACGTACTTAGGACTGGCATCATAAAAAGAGAAATCCTTATTTTTACTAATCCGTAGCGTGCCGTGGCCGATAAAACCATTTGGAAATCCCCAAAAATGCGTCATCCAATTAAGAAGCGTCCTTCCACCTCTTCTAAAATGTATAAATTTCTCTCTCTCTCTCTCTCTCTCTCTCAAGTTCGACAAGAGTTCAAGTGCGATACGTAAGATTTCTCTATCGACACTTTTAAATAAAAACAGTCTTCATTTTACCTTCGCAGTCTTGTTATAAACTCTATAAAAGATATTTATAGTCAGGATAGTTTTCAATTCAACACTTTCTATTTTAAAGAATAAGATATTTAATATAAAAGAATATAAACTTTGCGTTACAAATACAATCTTTACACGTCCGTATGACTCGTCTTAATCTCCAATCGACTTCTCTACAACGCTTCGCTCAGCTACTCGTTCAAATTGACTCTCTACGCACACACAACACGATTTCGACTTCTCTAGTCCACGCTTCATTCGTATCTCTCAGCCAACCTCGAAACTCTAAGAACCCTGCATACACATTGCCAACCCAAACCTAGCTACAACTAAAAGTCTCTAACAATCGACCATCCTGACGATGCTTGGTCTCAAAGCTAATGTATTGAGTGAATACTTTTTACATTTAACTTAATACAACTTATTTGACAACTTTTGACGCAAGTTACAATATGTCAGCTTAATCCAACTTGATAACAATTATGTTGAATCATCTAAGGATTCGTAATCGATGAATCTTGCCGGTTTCCGTTTTTGACGAGTACTTCGTCGTACAGAATTGTCTTCACTCGCACCGGCCACTATCTCTGTTTCTTCTAATTGTGTAGGAGCATTTGGCTCTTCACTACGATCTATGTTTGTTAATTCAGCCTCGTTTGCGTTTTCTAATTCTTCCTCAGAATTACTAAACATTTCGTTTTCTAAGCTACTATCATCGCTCTCTTCGATTTGTCGCCAAATTTTAATTTGACTAACATGAGTTGTCGTTGATCTTTTCGATTTACCCTTTGTGTTAAGAGGTTGTACTCTATAAGTATCCGACGGCAAAACTTCGGTTATTACTAAAAGACCTTTATTCGGCATTTGTAGTTTAGTGGATTCACCTGTCGCAATTTTCCCTGATTTTACAACAATAATATCGCCTACGTTAAATTTAACATTTCTTAATCTATTCTTATCATACCTACTCTTTGCTTTTTGTTGCTCGATTTCTACTCTCTGACAAGCTTCTCGTCTTAATTCCTCAGGTATGCGATAGTTTTCGGACCGTTCTGACAACTGTCGAGCAAGTCCTACATTAAACCGAGGCGAATATTCAAATAAAAGCTCAAAGGGAGTTTTCCCTGTTGTTTTACATACTGATGTATTTAAATCATGTTCTAAATTTTTCAGTTTGTCATCCCAACTTCTCCCTTCAAAATCATTCAAACATGCTCGAAGAGCTGGAAAAATGGTCTGATTTAAACGTTCCACCTGTCCGTTCGCTTGTGCATGTCTACTTGAGTTAAAAGTTATTTTAATTCCGTGTTGATTACAAAATTCTTTGAAATGATGAGATGTAAAGCTCGTTCCTCTATCAGTTACAAATCTCTCAGGTGCTCCGAAACGCTGTATAAAGTTTTCAATCTCTCGAATCGTAGAATTTGTCGTTGTATCTCGAACAGCGTAAAGCTGACAGAATTTTGTGAAGTTACAAATCGCTGCTAATACATATTTGTTCTCACAGTACGACGAAACAAATGGTCCGAGGTGGTCCAAATGAAGAAGAGCAAACGGTCTTCTCCCCGGAGGAATTGGATGTAGTTCCCCGGCCTGATAACCTGGCTTATGTTTAGAAAATAAACATTCGATGCACGAAGCTATGTGCTTACGTACATAACTTCGCATCCTCGGAAAGTAATAGTTTTCACGAATTCTAGCTATCGTTCTGTCAATCCCAAAATTACTACACAAATCGTGGTTTTTAATTACCAGTGCTTTTCTCATGGCCCTGGGCACAACGTACAATTCCTTTCCTTGATCACACACTTTATAAAGCAATCCATCCATCAATACAAAGTCTTTAACCTCCCCTATTTCTCTTCGCGTTCTTGATGAAACAGACTTCTCTAATATTTTGATCTTACGAGCTAACAACTTATCATTTCGCTGATACATCAAAATCTCATCTTCGCATATCGTCACATTCAAATTAAACGCTTTATCGAGTATTTCCGCAGCATCCTCCACTGGAGCCCGCGATAAAGCATCGACATGACGCATTTTGTCACCACTTCTATGAATTATTTTAAAGTCATAATCGGTAAGTAAGTTCTGCCAACGTACAATTTGATGATTATTTGTCTTATGCGTATTTATGTAAACGAGAGCTTGACAATCGGTAATTACAACAAATGGAATTCCAATCAAAAATGGTCGCAGACGTTCCATCGCCCAAACTATGGCCATCAATTCTAGTTTTGAAGAATGATAACTCCTCTACCTCTGACGTTCGCCTACTAATCGCATAAACTAATCTGAGTTCTTTTTCCTCATCCTCCTGAAACAATATTGCTCCCAATCCTATTGAACTAGCATCAGTGTGCAATTCGGTACGCACTGATTTAGGATTATAATAGGCTAATATCGGAGAAGCACCTATCCTTGATTTAAGTTCCCGAAACGCATTTTCTTGTCGTTCTTGCCATACCAATTTAGCATCTTTTTTAAATAATTCAATTATTGGGGAACAAAGGCTTGCGAAATCCGGTATAAATCTGCGAAAGAAGCTCGCGAGGCCATGAAAGCTACGCGCATCTGAAACGCTTTTTGGAGTAGGAAACTCCAAAATTGCCCTGACCTTTTTACTACCCGGACTCATTCCTCCTTTGCCAATTCTATATCCCAAATACTCAAAGCTTTCTAAACCATACCGACACTTTTTGACATTTAAAGTTAAACCCGCTTCTTTCAAAAGATTTAGGATTTTCTCTAGTTTTTGTACAAGCTCATCCCATGACCGCGCATACACCAAGAAATCGTCAAAATAATGTAGGGCCAAACTATTTCCATAAGGACTAAAAACTTTTTTCATCAATTTCGCAAAGTAAAAAGGAGCATTCATCAATCCAAATATGGCTCTTTCGAATTGACCAGTTTCATCCTGGGTTATAAACGCTGTTTTGTCTTTTGCTTGCTCGGTCAAAGGAATCTGGATGTAACCTTGAGCCAAATCTAAAACCGCAAATATCGTGGCACCTTGCAAGTCTTCCAATCCATCATCGAAATTCGGTAGTGGAAAATGCATGCGTACAGTATTTCTATTTAGTTTCCGATAATCCACTACTAGTTTATTACTGCCATCCGGTTTTGTTAACAAAAGACAAGGACTAGCAAAGGGTGAGTCAGTTTCTGTTACTAAATTTGCGTCTTTCCATTCTCCAACTTTATTTTTAATTGTTTCCCTTTTCGCAACGTTGGTCGGGTAAGGTTTGCTGTAACACGGTTGCGCATCAGGTTTTAATTGTATATCCATTTCTATAAGATCGGCACAACCAAGTTAAAAGAGATTTAATGCGACACAATCCCGAAATCGATTTAGTAATTGTAAAATTTGTGACTGTTTTTCTTTATTTAATTTTAGTATATCTTCTGACAAATCCTCTAAAGTTACGGGTTTACGGATTTTTTTTATTACAGGCATAGTTTCCTTTAAAGTTGAGAAGGCTATAATTTTAGATATTATTATTTTATAACCTATCACCCGGCGCGGGCTGGGTCAGAGCCTGCCGGGGCCCCAAGAAACAATGAAAACGTGAAAAGAATAATAGTTGGGCGCCAGCTAACCAATTTACCCGATTAGCAAGGTTAATAACAAATATTAAAGCACAGCAAGCTAACTCGAAATGTATCAATAAGAGCAATTGACTTTATAGCATAAAGAATAGGCGTGAGACCTTGGTAGACCCAATAAAACAATGTTACAAAGCAATGATTAATTAAGTTTCATATTACATATTTATTCGACGAAGAGTACTTACAATAGACGTTGAGTAACTGTCCAAAAAATATATAATCGCTTATGTGCGACGATGTAACAAAACCATACACCACACAAAACGCTTGGGTTTAACAATTTATGTCGACGTTATACAATAGTTCAAAACAACCTTTCGACGGGAAGGGTGACACAAGAGTGAGGTCCTAACAGGTGTTCACGACCACGCAGAGTCGATAAAGTTGCGCACTCGCTATCGCTCGAGCGCAAGGCATCGCTGCTAGTCGATTAGGAACCTACTATATCCGAAACTTTAAAATGATTCGTCAAAGACTCGCGCCTTGACGTTCACGGAACCTTGAGCTGTAATACAATAGAAATGACGTTCCCATCACAAAGTTATCGCAGTGTTCAACATCGTTCCTCTCGGTAGAACTATTGACGTGTCACTATTATTTTGGAGCGGAAGATACGTTTCGCGTTCTCCCAACTTAACTTGAACAAAGCTAATAGAGGCTCGCGGCAATTTTGATGTCTCTGCAATTTGTATAATTTCCTGACTCGATTCCTTCGTTTCTACTTTAGGAAATTCCTGAAATGGAAAATCTTTTCGATCTACGAACGTGAACTGTTCATCAAAACGAAAGTACGCGAATTTAGGTAAATCCGTGAAATTCCTACCCACGATAACATCATAATTTTGCGAGTCATCTTTGACAACTCGAAAACGAATATTATTTTCTTCGCAACCATCTATTTTTAGTTTTTCCCGAATAATTCCCTCTGACGTTACCACTCCTCCTCCGAATCCTTCAATTTCGTTTGGCATTTTAATTATGTTAAAACCATGTTTGATAACCACTGACTCTTTAACTAAACAATCCGAACTTCCCGGGTCTATAAATGCATTGAGAGCGACGTCTCCGATTTCAATTCTTTTTTCATATTTCCGATCAGTACTCCCTGCAAAATCCCAATCAATTAATTTTGTTTCTGCTTTATGTAATTTACGCGGCTTTGAACAATTTTGAGCAATGTGCCCAATTTCGCCGCAATTTCAGGTTTTGAGGGACAATCGCGTGCTACGTGGCCCGCCTTTTTACATCGAAAACATTCACGCACATCACTCGCTCTTACCTTTCTATACGCATTCTGTACATTGTACTCACTACGCGGCGCTCCATCTGTTTTAATAAATGTCGATGACGGTGTCGTCGTATTACGTTGTTCCCTCATTGTACGATGATCTACGCTGTCTTTTCCGTCGTCTCGTCGTTTTACAGCAATTCGTTGACGTCTGGCGTTTTCGATGGATTCCAACTCCAGAATGCTCTTAAGCAGATCGTCTTCATCAAAATGAGAGCGACTCATTATCGCCGTACTCAGCTCTCTTGACCACAGTCCTATAGAAATTTGTTTCTTCGTCTCATCCAGTCCAATGTTTAATGCCTTGCACATCCGCAATTTGGAGAAAAAATATTCAACAGTGTTCTCATTGTGACTTTGACACCTGTTCTGCATCTCTTGGAATTTATCGGTTAACGACTTATCAACCAGGAATGTATTGGAGAAGTCTTTTCTAAATGATTGCCAATCCTTAATTTCCTGAATGTGAGACAAATACCAATTCTTGGCTGCTTTCTCCAGATGACTTCTGGCAGTCTCAAAGACTATTGGTTCAGTCCACCTGTGCAAACTAGCAGTCGACTCTAGTTGAAGGAGCCACAATTTCGCCGCATCGGCACCTGATAATCCGTCGAACTTAGCTATATTGTGTGACAAATCGGGAAGAACACTATAATGTTGCGTCTGCTGCACTCGAGCTTCAGACCTTTGTAGAATTGCAGTGTTTTGCTGCATCAAGTTGTTCATCATCTGCAACAACTGTGATATGTCGATATTCTGATCCATCCGGTTCGTTCCTGGTGTGCCAGTAGTTATTGATATGCCGCTATCGCGCGTCGCACCAAGGCACGGCGGCACAGTCCCTTGTACTCCTCGGTGCTGAGCTCCCGTGTAATTTAGTGTATTTACGTATTCGCTGGGAAACGTAAAGTTCTCAACAGGTAATTTTGCTGATCTCTCATCCGGATGTCGATTCCCCAAAATCGGACTCATTGCGTTCGTCGCCTCGTTAGCCATTGTCTCTTCTTCCAGTGTTGCCGAACTTCTAAGATGCTCTTTCAGTTCAATTCGCGTCACGACGCCATGTTTGATTTGTGAAACCCTTCCTTTCACAACTCATCAATTTAGAAGCCAAGCCAATCTTCAGCCCTTCGTCGCACAATTCTGCACTATACCTCAAGCACATGGATCTCACAGAAATTTTGATTTTGTGATCCCACTTCTGAAATGTTATAAACTCTATAAAAGATATTTATAGTCAGGATAGTTTTCAATTCAACACTTTCTATTTTAAAGAATAAGATATTTAATATAAAAGAATATAAACTTTGCGTTACAAATACAATCTTTACACGTCCGTATGACTCGTCTTAATCTCCAATCGACTTCTCTACAACGCTTCGCTCAGCTACTCGTTCAAATTGACTCTCTACGCACACACAACACGATTGCGACTTCTCTAGTCCACGCTTCATTCGTATCTCTCAGCCAACCTCGAAACTCTAAGAACCCTGCATACACATTACCAACCCAAACCTAGCTACAACTAAAAGTCTCTAACAGTCTTAATTTCACCCTGAGAACTTTCCGAGCTTATATTCATAAGCCGATCGATAGATCTAATTATTTTAAAATAATTCGCGCCTTTCTAAAAAGTTCAAATACGAACCAATAGACGGCCCTGAGATCGGGTCGTCACATCAGCTGTTTCGCAGCGACCTCAATTGGCGATTACTACAAAGTGTCCCTGCTTAAAATTTCGGATAAAATCCGGATTCCGAAATTTATCCGAAATTGTCCGGGACGTTAGTCGGTTTTTGTCATCCGGAATCTATCCGGTCATGTACGAAAACCGACTAACGTCCCGGACAATTTCGGATAAATTTCGGAATCCGGATTTTATCCGAAATTATAATGCATCCGTATATTGTGCGGTAGAATCCGAAAGTTCTACGTTCTGACGGATCAGATGAATCCGGATTGTAACCGGTTATAACCGTTTTTTATGCGGCCTGACGGATTTGATGAATCCGGATTGTATCCGGTCATGCCTGTTTTTTATCCACGCAGAAAAAAAATCTGTAGAACCTACAAAAAATAATTATTAATCAAGAACATAGTTTATTAGCACGTATATTATGGATATATTTATAATTAATCGATATTGGTACATTTTAACGCATATATAACAAATAAAATTTGGCACGCAACGCTAGGGGGAATCAAACGCACGACCTACGGGACACGAGACCAGCTGCCTAACCATTACCCTAAATTCTCAAAATGGTGGTTCCAAATTTTTTCCACGATATACTCATTTACACACAAAGATCAAATAGTCTTGAGATAATTTAAATCAAAAAACGTATCTGAGTTAACATTAAATAAACTATGAACCTATATGAAGTTTTAAATATTTTTCATGTTCATTTTCAAAGAAAGTAAAAGTGTAATATTAATTGATCGAAAAGTAATATTTAATGGCGAGAACGAAAATCTATTGCAAAAAAAAAACATGCTAAAAAATCTGCCCGCTTACGCGGGCACATTCTCATGCACACGCCGCGCTCCGTGTTGCCAATAATTATGTTTCTTATCATTTTCTCTGTATCTCGCGTTATTTGGCTCAACATTTGAATTTTAGAGTTTTTAAGGAAATTCAAAAAGTTATTATACCTATCTTATAGAGTGTTCAAAAAGAAACATTTTTCATCGCTACACTTTTTTTCATATCGTGCGTTGTTTGGCTTTTAATTCAAGTTTTATTTCATTTTTTTGGATTTTCAAATTGTGATAAGTCTTTCAATTTTTTTTTAATCCAAAAAAGTCATTAAGAAAAATTGTTCGTCTTTTTGCGTACTACGAACATCCGTCATTAGAATTTTTAAATTTAAAAAAGAGTGGTTTCAAAAATTTTCAAAATGTTCCAGTTTTTTTAAATTTTTATCCAAAATGGCTGGCAAACGAACTTGACCTTCATTTTAGGACACTAAAAGAGTATACCAAAGGACAATCCAATCGGTCAATTGTTTCGAAATTGTTTGCTAACAAACTAAAATCTACAGACAGACAGACAGACACATTCGTAAAAACATGTTTTTCGGGTTCAGGGGGTCCCATTTTATGAAGACTGGGGGGGTCAAATTTTACACAAATCTAATACATTCTCTCTGATGAGAATGTAAAAATTGGTTGTGTCGAAAAGAATACTGAGTAAAATTCTAATTCTAATTATAATCATAATTCACGAATTATTTTCACGAATAATTTTGTTTTAGCAATAAAATTTTAGTAGTGACAATAAAAAGACTCAACAAAATTATTTTTTTTCTATTACAAAATTTTTTTTTCTCAAGTATCTCTTACAGAAACTGTCCTATAAATTTTCCATATAGAATAGTAACATTAAAATTGTTATCTATTATTGTAGGTAACATATTTTATCTGCTAAAATAACAGAAATGTTCAGATTAAAATTTATAACTTTAACGGATTAATTTTTCTCTGTGAGTGATTATCACTTGATATCTCTTAGGCATCATATATGCCATACATCAGGCATTCATCTCAAATCTATATTTGCCAATTGTTTCATTTTCTTGTATCAAGAGTATGAATATTATATTAAAAAAGATAGTAATTAAAGTAAGTAGTGGATTAAGAAGCCTTAATTAACCAAATTAACGTTTCAATTATTTATTGTAAAAATATATATACTGGATCTAATATTTAAGTTCAAACAAATACTTGTAATTAAACAAATTAAGTCAATAGTTATTTGCTTGAAATAAATAGGCCCTTAATCCAAGTCATTTCACTGAATCAATTATTTTCTTGATTCGAGGAAATCGATCCCTTATACTTAGAAAAGAATGACTATTCGCAAGTAAAATCGGTCAAGTAATTATGTCGACTTGATCCAATGCACATTTCTTTTCCGTGTAGACGGAATCTTTTCGCAGTTTGTCCAATTTCACCCGATTTATATCCGAAACTAAAATTTAATCCGAAATCAAATCACAAATATTCGGAATTTATACGAAATATGAAATGTTTGAGGTATTACTCTAAATATGAATATAATGATTTCATATTTCGCATAAAATTCCAACCGAATAGGATACTAGTTTCATATTCGAATTTTATGACAGACAGAACCCGGAAAAATAAAGCGAATGAATTCCAGATTCCACTTTACAATTAATTCAATTGATTTTTTAATTCGTGTACGTTCCGGACGGAATCTGACTAATTCCGGATTCGAGATAATTCTCAGGCAAAATCCGCACAAAAACGGATAAATTCCAGATCCCACCTTACAAATAAATTCAACGGATTTTTTATTTCGTATAAGTTCCGGACGGAAACGGACAAATTCGAGATTCAAGATAATTCTCTTACAAGATCCTGACAAAAGCGGATAAATTCCAGATCCCACTTTACAAATAAATTCACCTGATTTTTTATTTCGTATAAGTTCCGAACGAAATCGGACTAATTTAGGATTGGAGATAATTCTCAGACAAAATCCGGACAAAAACGGATAAATTCTAGATTCCACTTGACAAATAAATTCAACTGATTTTTTAATTAGTATAAGTCCCTGACGGAATCGGAATAATTCCCAATTCGCGATAATTCTCAGACTAGAACCGGAAAAAAATGGATAAATTCCAGATTCCACTTTACAAATCAATTCAACTAATTTTTTAATTCGTATAAGTTCCGGACGGAATCGGATCGGACGAACGAGATCCGACAAAAACCGATAAATTCCAGATTCTACTTTAGACTTAAATTTAACTAATTTTTTAATTCGTATAATTGCCGCACGCAATCTGACTAATACCGGATTCGGGATAATTCTCAGACTAGATCCAGACAAAAGCGGATAAATTCCAGATAACACTTCACAAATAAATTCAACGGATTTTTTATTTCGTATAAGTTCCGGACGGAAACGGACAAATTCGAGATTCAAGATAATTCTCTTACAAGATCCTGACAAAAGCGGATAAATTCCAAATTCTACTTTAGACTTAAATTCAACTAATTTTTTAATTCGTATAAGTTCCGGACGGAATTGGACTAACTCCGGATTCGAGATAATTCTCAGACGAGATCTGTACAAAAGCGGCTAAATTCCAGATCCCACTATACAAATAAATACAACTAATTTTTTTAATTTGTATAAGTTCCGGACGGAATCGGATCGGACTGATAAGATCCGTCAAAAACGGATAAATTCCAGATTGTAGTTTAGACTTAAATTTAACTAATTTTTTAATTCGTATATGTGCCGGACGCAATGGGACTAATACCGGTTTCAGGATAATTCTCAGACTAGATCCAGACAGAAGCGGATAAGTTCCAGATTCCACTTTACAAGTAAATTCAACTAATTTTTTTAATTGGTATATGTTCCGGACGGAATTAGACTAATTCCGGATTCGAGATAATTCTCAGACGAGATCTGGACAAAAGCGGATAAATTCCAGATTCTATTGTACAAATAAATTCAACTAATTGTTTAATTCGTATACGTTCCGCACGGAATCGGAGCGAACGGACAAGATCCGGAAAAAAGCGGATAAATTCCAGATTCTGCTTTAGACATAAATTCAACTAATTTTTTAATACGTATAAGTGCCGGACGCAATCGGACTAATAACGAATTCGGGACAATTCTCAGACAAGATCCGGAGGAACACGGATAAATTCCAGATCCCACTTTACAAATATATACAACTGATTTTTTAATTTGTATAAGTTCTGGACGGAATCGGACTAATTTCGAATTGGAGTTAATTTTCATACAAAATCCGGACAAAAACGGATAAATTCCTGATCCCACTTTACAAATATATACAACTGATTTTTTAATTGGTATAAGTTCTGGTCGGAAGCGGACCAATTTGGGATTGGAGATTATTCTCATACAAAATCCGGACATAAACGGATAAATTCAAAATTCTACTTTAGACTTAAATTCAACTAATTTTTTAATTCGTATAAGTGCCGGACGCAATCGGACTAATACGGGATTCTGGATAATTCTTAGACTAGATCCAGACAAAAACGGATAAATTCCTGATCCTACTTTACAAATATATACAACTGATTTTTTAATTGGTATAAGTTCCGGACGGAATCGGACTAATTTCAAATTTGAGATAATTTTCATACAAAATCTGGACAAAAACGGATAAATTCCAGATTCTACTTTAGACATAAACTTAACTGATTTTTTAATTCGTATAAGTTCCGGACGGAAATGGACTAATTCCGGATTCGAGATAATTCTCAGACGAGATCTGGACAAAAGCGGATAAATTCCAGATTCTACTTTACAAATAAATTCAACTAATTTTTTAATTCGTATAAGTTCCGGACGCAATCGGACTAATACCGGATTCGGGATAAGCCTGTTGCAGCATTTCACGAAATCATGTAAACAAACATAGAAAAATTGTAAAATCTGTGGAATGCCTTAAAATCCGCCATTGTGTCCACATCTTACCAATACGTGGTGTTTGAGGTCGCAAAAATGATGTGTCTGATGTGTCGTTTTTTTTATCGACAATCTTTTGGTTGTACGACAGGGGCTATCTGCTTATTTTCTGCAAAAAGAAATTTGTTTGGCTAAAAAGTTAATTCTTACAAGTGTTGTGACGCGGGTTGAGGGGTGCGGGTAAACAGTACTTACATTTTGCCAAAGATATTAGTACCTACATGCGGCATAGGCCAAGAGTGGGGACATTTTGTAGTGGGGATAACTGCTGTTTAGCCCATATCGAGGTGCTGCCCTCTTCATCATTTTATTGCTACCCTTTGTTTCCATGGTAACCGCGTCAAATCGCGTTATTGCATGCATGAATGACTCACCGCCAGTGGTGAGAGCAAAGATATTTTGGCGAGAGCTCAGCGATTATCAGCGAGCCTATATAGCTATATAACCATGTAGAACTATTCCGAAGGCGGCAAGTGTAAAATTAAGGGAAAAAGTTTAGGGAATTGAAATTAATTATATTATAATAATTATAGAATTGCCTAAAATTATTTTAATACAAGTAATAAGAAAATTTAATTATTAAATATAACTAATTAATTCAAATTTGGATTTCTAAAATTTCTAAATACATTTTTTAAATTATGTCTGTAGAAAATTTAATTTCATCACAAATATTTTAAAATAAAATGTATTAATATTAGTTTATTTTATTTTTTTACTACTAAAAAATCTTTTACTTACTTCCTTACGTACACTTTAAATTTTGAGAACTTATACTTACAGATTAAAATGAAATTTTTCAAAATTATGAGGAAATATGACTTATATTATATTATATTATATCTTATTTTCTCTAATTTGAGTGAAGTAAATTTTAAGTAGGGGGAAGAAAAATTACGCAAAATGTATTTTATTTTACTTTTTATTCTTATTTTATATTACAAATTTGCTTACATTGGGTTTCTCTGTAACAAATTAACAAATACAAACACATTTTAAAATAAAAACTAATGTTTTAACTAAAAATACAGATATTTCTAGAAATTATTATGTGGATTGGTTCTTGGCTTCAACTGTAGAGAGTATTATTATTTATTAAAACAAATTCAAAAGAAAACTGTTATTTCTTTCATAAACAGTAAAATTTAATTTAACACTCTGTTAAATAAGATGAATTGATATAATTAAATCTCCACAGTTTACTGAGCCCTCTCACCAGGAGTATCCTGTAAATTATGCAGTATTTTTTTATGGAATACAATATAATTTAAGGA
>UCOH01011945.1:0-12859 GCA_900474275.1 Synergus japonicus | reverse complement strand
CACTACAAAATGAAATGGAATGCGAACGAAAACTGATTTACTTCAGGTTCTATCGACCTTAAGGAGCACATTCTCATCAGGGTACTCGCGCGTCGCTCTCGATATTTCATTTAAACCTCGCGCTCGGCTTTGTTTAACAATATTTTTCATGATTAAAACGAAAGCTACTCATCCTGTTGAAAAATGGTTCAAGGGGAACTTGTAGATCTTTTTAACGTCAATAATTATGTTTCTTATCATTTTCTCCGTATCTCGCGTTCATTACTTTTTATCATCATATCGTGCGTTGTTTGGCTTCTAATTCAAGTTTTATTTCATTTTTTTTGGATTTTCAAAATATTATAAGTCTTTCAATTTTTTTTATCCAAAAAAGTAATTAAGAAAAATTGTTCGTCTTTTGTATTGTTCTTTTTCAGTACTACGAACATCCGTCATTAGAATTTTTTAATTTTAATAAAAGTGGTTTCAAAAATTTTCAAAATGCTCCAACTTTTAAATTTATATCCAAAATGGCTGGCCAACGAACTTGACCTTCATTTTAAGACACTAAAAGAGTATACCAAAGGACAATCCAATCGGTCAATTCTTTCGAAAGTTATCGTGCTAACAAACTAAAATCTACAGACAGACAGACACATTCGTAAAAACATGTTTTTCGGGTTCAGGGGGTCCCAAAACGTGGACATTTGATGAAAACTGGGGGGGGTCAAATTTTACACAAATCTAATACATTCTCTCTGATGAGAATGTAAAAAAACGGGTTTAAAAAATTGCTCATATGTTAAGTAACACATGCCCTTAAACATTTCAACGCGATCTCGTAATTTGCGTCCGAAGTACCCAACGGCTGAATTACTCGTGCAGCATCTCCTTTTAAAGCTTGATTTAAATAACGAAACTTATCAATATTCGGAATACCCGTGCAGAAATCTGGATGAGGGGGTGACGAGGCATTAGCCAGTTCACCCTATCTCTAGTGTGGCACTGGACAGAAAGACTGGCGAGAGCCTTACAAGGGTGTAACGCTTCGGCACACCAATGCCCTATGTAGGGCAAACTCGTCAGTGCCTTGCTAGTTTTTCTATGGAATCCCTTTTATCTGAAAAACTATAATAATGGGTTTAAAAATATAAAAGAAAAATACTATTTAAAAAAAAAACCTTTTTATTATTTTTTGAGACGATCTTTACGTCCTTCTTCCCAATCTTTCACATTTGCTAATACAATTCCAATTCCTTCCAAAACTGCCTTTTCTGAGACACATGTTTTTCTTTTCTTATTCAAATGGGTTTCAATAACTGCATCTGAAATAATTAAAATATATGTTAATTATAACAAATAAAAATTTCTATTATTTCATTTTTATCATATAATCTTACCCATAATGCATCGATGAAAATCGTAGTTCTTTAAGATCAATTTATCCCCGGATTTCTTTGTATTTGTAAACCGCATTGCAACCTCTTTCGATAAATATCTTTTCAGAATATTTAAAACACTTTTAGTAATAATAAAATTACCATCCATTAAAACATCTAGGGATGATATCTGTAAAGATAAAATAAGTAACATATTATTAATATTCTAATTAGAAATATAAGTATAACTTTAAAAATATGCAATTTAAAATTTACGAAATCAATCCTGAACTGCTGTTCTGTACATAATTTAGCATCGAACTCCAGAAAGTCTTCTAAATTATTGAAAGGTACATTCAAGTTGTTGTCAATAATGAAACCACGTTTTGAACCGAATTCATTTTTAGAAAGTAATTTTTCTAACATTACTTCCATGCGGCATAATCTCTTTCTAATTTCCGAAATCTCAGCACTGGTTTCCTGAACTTTTTCTAGAATAAGGCGAGTATCTGGAAAATTAAAATAAAAGTATACTATTATAGTTTGAAACTCTCTGAAAAATACTACAGATTTTAAAAATCGTTAATGAAATATTTTAAACTTTAGACTCTGCTTTAGATATATCCAAAAGTCGATGACAATTAACGAAAGATTCGATAAATAATTTTTTCCGCGTCGACTTTAAAACTGAATAAATATCTAAAAAAAGGGGATAAAAAATTAATTTTAAGTATAATATTTTTAATTATACCTATATTACCTTGTGAGCCATTTTTCTGCTTTTCTTTACCCTTGTTTTTTTGTTTGGAAGAATGTGTTGTGGAGATCGTGGGTTTATTTGATGAAAATGATTTACAATCATGATAATAAACAGGTTAGGTAATCACGCAGCTAATTTAAATCATATAATGTACTGAACACTTACCATTTTTCAAGATGCTTTCGTTCCGGACTACATTTGTTTTATCTAATAATGGTCCAGAGTTCTTTTCTTTATTATTATTATCCTTAAAGTTTAAAATCTCCTGATGGTTCGCATCAAAATTGCTTTTTTTGACTAAATTTATCGATTTGTGATAAATTGGGCAAGCAGAAGAAGTTTCTGAAATCATGATTATGTAGTAAGTAAAAAGAAAGAACAATTAATCATTAAATAGCTCTTAAAATATGAAAAGCTTACAAAATTTTGGAACACAATGAAGTTATGAAATGTACAGTACTAACCGTTGTCTGCATTTGTGCATGTAAGTGGTAAATTAATTTCAGACAATGTGCTTTCGGCAATATTAAACATTTCATCATGTTTTTCTGAGTTTGTGGAACTATTCTCACTGCTATAAACACTTTTACGTTCCTTGTTCGATTTTTTGCGCTTCTTTTTTGTTGTTGTAGGCTTCTCAGACTTTTTTCCAGAACTCTTTTTCTTTATTTTTTTTTGTAGCCAAAGCTTTCAATTCTTTCTGTTCCCAAGAAGTATCAACAATAGAATGAGATGTGTCAGATTCTATTGGAATCACATTTAGTAAATCAACTCCAGGTCGATTTCGTTTTAGCCTGTATTGTTCTTCTATTCTTTTAGCCTTCTCATCAGGCGTATAATCAGAATCCTCAGTGTAAATTAAGCTTTTGCGAGACAATGCATGGAATGACTTCAATTTTTCCTCAGCCTCTTCAAAAGTTTCTAAAAAGAAAGATTTATGAATCTCTGCGACTTATGTTTTTTGAAATCTAGCCCTGTTGGAAGTAAAAAGATAGAAATTCTATCTATTTGAATCTTTTTCAATATTCAAGATTGAAATAGAAAGGAAAAATGTATCCAAATGTATCCTTCTCTATCCATGCCAATCTATTTCTACCTCTACTATAATCTCTTTCCTTTTGAACCTTCATCTTCTATCTTTCTGTATCCCTCGTCTATCCACGCCTATCCACGCCAATCTTTTTCTATCCCTTTTGCAATCCATGGATGCAAAGTGTACACTTGGGAGGGATAGACAATCTCTATCCTTTTCTATCTTTTTACTTCCAACAGGGAGCTTTTTGAAATTAATAATGATAAAATATTAAATTAACTTACTAGCCTGTCCTATTAATTGAATAGAGTAAGCTGGCCAACAAAATACAGGCGAAAATTCTGCTGAAGCTTTTGATCGAATTAGAATATTTAGCGTCTTAAACGTAGAAGCATTGTAAGGTGGCGGTATGAATTTTGTCACCAAGCTGCCTTGGGTTACATCAAAATACACCCACCCATTTGGTACAAAATCGACAGTCCCGCCGTCGGCGAATTCTACCAACTAATAGTCATACATCTCAATTGTTGATGAACCTAATATAATATTGAAGTTGGAATGAATATTTTAAATAATGGAATAATATAGTGAAAAATATTTATATTTGTAAAGTACTAGAATTTGATACGTAACATATATTTGGTCGAAAAATGGGTTTAACTTATAATATAATGAATTTTATTCAAAAATAATTTCCCAGTGGGTTAAAAATTTCTGTCAATTTTTTGCTCACTGGGTTCTGAATAACTTTAAATCTACATTTAACATTTTCATTATTTCCCTGAGTTCATAAAAAATCTATTTAATCCATAATTACATTGTAAACTTTTGTCTATTTTTTCTGGAAAGACATCCCAATGGACATATGCGATAATTAGAAACGTTTTAGAACGAAATTTAGAAAATATAAATTGTTAATGATTTTTGGGTTAGAATGTTGAAAAAATTACATTAAATTTTTCTTGAAAATTTAAAGGATTGAATAAAATGTAAGATATGTAGAATGAATAAAATAATCTAAAATATTGCCACAAAGAATTCATCAATAAAATCACAAATTACATACCTTGAGATTTTGAAGAAGCCATTATTCCACATTATTGATTAATAGATAAAAAATCGATTTTAATCAATACTTGTATTGATATAAATAATAAATAAAATAATAAATATAAATATGGATTAATAAACCTATTACTATAACTGTTTTCGATTAGAAAATAAAAACACTGACGACAATTTGCAATTAATAAATTTAATTTGCAATATATAAAATTACAAGGATAGTGGACTGTATAAGTGGAATGAGTATTAACAATTAAGTGAAGAGTATAAAAAGTGTCGAATTTGAAGTTCTGTCCATGCAGCGAGTTGCATAGGTCAGAGGTAAGGTTGTAACTGGTTGTCAGTCCTTTAGCGTGACCAGGTCTGAAGGCTGATGCTTTCTTCCTCTTTCCATTAATCTGCGTTGAATAATATTTAAAAATAACGAAATTGTATTATATATTATTTCGTTATTATTATAAACATGGTAAACGTGGTAACCACGATTCCAGCCGATCTATTTAACCGATTTCATTCTTTTTTTTCAATGTTCAGAAAACTAATGGCCTTCGAAAAACTTCGGGCGGTCTATGCTATTTATATCTTCTAGATTCACATTTGAAGGAAAATGAAGAAATTGTCGATTTTAATATTTCGATGCATTTTGACGTTGAGGTTAGCTTTTTCAGGTAGAAAATATTAATATTAATACTATTGTATATATTATTAATGTTAATATTAGGATTATATTATAATATAATAGATTATAACATTCATTTATTTCTATTTGGATCTGCAAATTGAATGAAATTCAAGAAATTGGTTATTTTAATGATTTGAATATTTCGCGCGATTCTTATATACGTAGATTTTGAGGTTCTGTTTTTTCAGGAGTAAAATATTTAAAATGTGATATTAATATAAATAATAAATATTATTATTTATAATTAGGTGTTCATTTTATAATGGTATTATATTCTGATACAATGTATACCATTGATTCGCACTTATTAGAAAGAGATTCAGGAAATTGGCAATTTTAATGATTTGAATGTTCCGCGCGATTCTTCTATATCTATTATAATATGCAAATGAGTAAATTATATAATTAACTGTATGATAATTATATTAATATAATATACATAATATTATATTAATATTAATTAACTTTAAATGATTTTGTGCTGGAGTTTTAAATGTTTAAACGTTAAAATTATATATATATTTATAAACCGAAAAAATTAAAACAGTGCATAATATTTTCAATTAATACTTATTCATAGAATTTAGTTATATTTTACTTATTTTTCAGGATTATTTATTTTGCTGGGACTTCGATTTTTAAGATTTAAAAATTTCTAGTAATTCAATAATTGTGTATAATTAGTATACTTACAATTTGTCATTGTTTATGTAACTCCAAATGATTCTTATAAATAAAGTTTATAATTTTGAAAGTCTGAAGGCTAAATATTTTAATTTTTCGGTTTACACATTTGATTATAAATTTTACTTAAAGCGATTGGGTTAATGTTTCAAATGAACATTTTTCAAATTTCTTTTTTTACATTTATTAGATTAAGAATGTCAAAAAAAGTTCCGAAAAGCATTTTATTGTTTTTTTACTCTCAAAAATTTACCTGACGTTACCCAGCATTTCAAGAAATTTCAAGTGACTATAAAAAATTTCGAAGATTTTTATAGAGACTTCAAGTGATTTTTGTAAAGAATTGAAAAGAGTTATCAAAAATATATTTTAGAGATTTATATAAATGTCAAGTGATTTAAAAGGATTTTAAGTAATTTTTGGGAATTTCAAGATTTAAAAAGACTTAAGGGCGCTGGATAATCGGGACTTGTAACTTTTTTCGGGTGCTCCTCATTTACATCACGGCCCTGTCCTCTTAAACGCATGAGAACATATATGGCGAGTGTGAAACACACAACTTGAATGTTTTTTTATAGACACAACAAAGACTGTAAATAAAAAAAACGCGTTGTAAAAAATTTTTGACGTATATAAACTTTATTATTACGACGCGAATTTCACGACCCGCCGAGCGAAAAGAGAGGAAAACACTTACAAAATTTTCGTCAACTGCAAGATGACAGCAGCGAGCTCACGAGGCGATAGCGGTAATTGTTTGTACTAGCAAATTTCGGTCTAGCTGGTAGAGTCATCGAGTAGATCGGAGAGCTCTCGCCTCGTGAAAACTCAAGTACTTTTACTACCAACAGCAGCATCTGCGGTAGGCAAAGCACCGGCGAAATCGCAAGTCATAGGCGCACCTATCCTTATCGAATACCGTACTCTTTTGTATGAAGAATTGCAAACGCTCAGGCGCACCTGTCGCTGTTAATTCTCATGTAAGAGAAATGTCATACTATAGGAGCTACTATGCTTGACATTTCTTAAACGTAACTTCTTCTCTATCCGTTCACCGTTTCTCCGCTTTTTTCTCTCTCTCTTTCGAAAGGTGTACGATATCTATAGTCAATAGGATCGCCTAAGGCTGTAGAAATCTAGGCTAAAATATTAATAAATAGAAATGTCTATTATTAATATTTTCCACCCAAGAATACTTTTCTATTCCTTTTCCTGTAAATCCTGTTTATTAAATTGCAAAGCGATAGAAAATTAATTTACACTCAATAGGTGCATCTGTGAGTGACAAATTAAACCGACGGATAATATTTAGTAGGAGCACCTACAAATATTATCTACAAAACGCATTGGAGATTTATACATCCGAAACCTACATTATTTTCCTCCCTTCACGAATCTATCAATTTTTACTTTGTCTAACAAAACCGTAAAATGTATGATTACAGGACGAATAGTCACTTTCCGCCTTCGTTCAGACAAACTCACTCAACTCCAGACATTTTCATTCAACAATCACAGACTACAAAATCAACCACACAAATCCTAATTTCATTATTTTATTATTTATTTAAATTTACACAATTAGATTTGTAAAATATAGGGAATAAATACTCATTGTTATAGTTTACAATAACACAAAGTTGTTCGATTTTCATTTAATTATCTTTAAAACCTGACCCTGGCTCGACTGAAGCATTTGCTAAGATAATTATAAGTTATAATATCTCCCAGGAAAAATCAGAATGTTACAAGGTGTTTACGAGTCAGATTGATATGATTGTACCTTACTGCAAGATATGTGATACAACTTAATTAGAACAAAACTAAAAACACAATCTCGCTGCTATAGAATAAATCTGAAAGTTATCATAGTTTATTTTTTTTTAAAGATTTATGATGGATCAGATATTGTTTAATTTTGTTCATTCCGAACGCTTCGTATTACTTCATATGCATTATCATCATTGCTATTAGTTATAAGATTTGCATTTTTTACTTACCTCATGTAATTTCATGTAAACATTTTATGAAATATAACTGAAGAAGTTTTGACAATTCTTACAAGAGTTTTAATTCGTCTAATAATTGCGGTTATGAAGGTTTACATATAAGAATATTCCTTTCTTCTACACATTCTTCGTGCGGGATTTTATTTAGTTTCGTTTAATTCAATTAGACAATTGGGCACTGGCGTCGTCTAATTGAAGAATTGAATTGAAGTTTTCTATACAGGAAACTGTGTAGAAAAAAATACAAAAAAAAACTGCAAATGATCCTGCATAGGTCTTCGTACAGGTACTGTAAGAATAACTAACAAGAACGAAAATGTACAGGAATCTTCAGGGGTTCCTGTACGAAGATATTTTCATCCGTCGGATATCGCTGTATTTTTTTTCTCGCAAGTGATGATACATTCTAGTGTTTGGTATATAAGAACAATTCAAATCTATACTCTCAGCGTCGTTTGCGTACGATTAGTATAGCGATATAGTTTTATATGCGTGTATTAGTTATAGTAATAGGTCTATGTGTTTATGTATGTTTATAAATTGTATACTATATAGATTGGCTTCATAAGTTACTAGCATTAAAATTGTATATAAAATCATGTATAAGCACCTCTGAAGGTTCCTGCACAGTTTCGTTCTTGTTAGTTATTCCTACAGTTCCCTATGAAGGATCTTTTGCAGTTTCCTCTTCGATTGTTTTATTCTCAGTTTCCTATATAGGATCCTGTGAAATTAACTAAATATAAATGCAAAGGTTTCTGCAGAGGAACATGTGCGCTTTTAAACCAACGAAATTGTTCAGGAACCTTCAGAGGTTCTTTTACAGGAACCTATATACCAGGAGTTATTTCTATTTAATAAATTTCACACGATTCTGAAAAGGATCACATACAGGAAACTTTGTGAATAAAAATCGCAAAGGAAACAGCAAAGGAACCTAAACAGGAAATTCTAAGTTTAGTTTGTTTGAAAGTACATGTTCCTCTGTTCCTCATTTCACAGGATCCTATTTAGGAAACTGAGAATAAAACTATCGTAAAGGAAACTGCAAAGAATCCTTCATAGGTCATCGTACAGGATCCCATTCATGGTATTTTGTGCAGAATAAGAGTTGATTGTGGATCCTGCAAAGAGTCCCAAATAGCAAACTGTAGAAATAGCTATCAGAACGAAACTGTACAGGAACCTATTTTAACGTTATTTTATTTATATTATTTAAATTTAACAAGTTTATTTGATAATCTTGTCCCAAGTTGAAATTATTATTATTGACATTAATCAATAACACAAGTCTCATTGGGTTTGACTTTGTTCGGTTTGGAGATTGTTGTCAATTAACCTTGTTAACAAATCCAATTAAGCAATCGATAACTTATTTTCATATATATTTCTTCTATTTAAAATTAAACAACCTCAAATTTTACTTCAAACGAAATAATGGGTGGATCTCCAAAAGTGGATCGGACTGTGTAGATTGATTCTCACATTCTAACTATTAACTTACGGAGGAATCCTAGTAAATCCGATCGATAAGCTCCAAATCGCGACCTTCAACCCTTTTCTTTTCGAACCTAAAATACAATTTAACTACTTTGATCAAAGCAGAATAACCATCCAACCTTCTAAACCGTACGAGATTCTATTTCAATAGTTGTCTTATTTACTTACTAAACTTAATTGAGCAGCTATCTTGATTGTATAGCTATGAGAACCAATGTTGGGAGTTTGTTTTTACTCTATAACGTTTTGCATTGCTATAACGACAAAAATTGAAAATTCTCTTCCCCAGAGTTCTTTAATAATCGGTGAAAACTGATGACCAAGCCGAATGAGGTCCGAAACGAACTTCTGTTCAAAATTCAAACTCTATCTCCATTCACACATTATAATCTGTAGAAGAGAATTTTTATATTCAGGTTTCTCTCAATTAAAAGCATTCTTTGTTCATTTTATTTCAACACAGTCGGCAACCCTGAGCTCCAATATGAAAATTGGTTGAAGAAGGTTGTTTTCTGTTCATTCTTTTATGGGCAAAGAAACTCAATTGAGAAATTCCTGGCAGCTCAATTAAGAATAATTTACTTGAATTATTAATTAAATCGCTTTAATAAACCCATTTGATTGGTTCTCACTATGAATCTCACACGGTTCTGTCCTGTCAAAACCTAAAGATTCTCCTCACCAAAGAGATACCTATGATGAAGAGCCAAAGCGCAAACGTCTATTCCCTAACCGTGGTCTCGCTAAGACTCCTCTTTCTGAAAATGTATACTGAGCTCTTTGAGCATGCCGAACCTTCGATTCCCCTACTTAATATTCATAATTGCTCGCGCAGATATCGATTAGTTTAGTGCTCAGGAGTGTAGCTTCGCTGATTTTTCCTAGTTCTTTAATTATAATTTAATTAATTAATTTGAACCGCTTCACTATATACCAGGAGTTATTTCTATTTAGTAAATTTCACAGGATCCTTCATAGGTCTTCGTACAGGAACCATCAGAGGTTCTTTTACAGGAACCTATACACCAGAAGTTATTTCTATTTAGTAAATTTCACAGGATCCTGAAAAGGATCTCATACAGGAAACTTTGTGAATACAAATTGTAAAGGAAACTGCATAGGAATCTTGTTAGAATCTTGTACAAGATCACTATCTCCAGGTTCCTTGAGGAGACATACATAAAATTTTTCAATTGAACCCTCATAAGAACATTTACTGATTCCTGTACAGGAAACTATACAGGAACCTATACAGGAATTTTCAACCGGGTTATACCCCGGCTTTATCAGGTCACTATATGGTACTTTGAATTGATGAATCGTTAAAAATAAAATCCATCTCTACCGGTCCCACCCGGTTCCTATCCGACGAATGGGACCAGAAATGAAATACAAAAATAAGTTTCAACCCGGGGTCAACCAGGTCTCTATACTCTGTAAAAAACGTAAAATTCAAAAGTATTGTTTCGCATTCACAATTTGTTACGTGAATTCTGTTATGTGTCAGTTTCGCATTGGAGGTTGGCCGAAAACGTTTAAATGCGATACTTCTTATGTAAAATTTCATTCTTGAATGCGTTTGAATACGAAAGATAAAAATTTTTGCTCGCAGTGCTTTTTAATGTGATACTTCACATTCATTTTAATGCTTTGTGACGTTGCGTTTTTACCGTCCTTTATTGGACACTTAAGCAACGTTTGTACTTTCGGAAAGTTCTATTATTTTTGCCCTACCAGACGCTTCAGTCGAGCCAGGGTCAGCTTTAAGGGCAAGAAACAATTTAATCATTGGTTTTTAACAAAAATAAAGAAAACTATATTCTTCCTATAAATTACATTTCTAATTAAGAGCTAAATGAATGATTTGACTTGGATGATTGCAAATGAGGATGATGATTTAATATAAAAATGTGAACTTTGATATCTAACGGAGATATGTTTATGTCGGTGTGTTGGTTTTGTGTGTGCGTGAGAGAGAACGAACGGGTGTCTGTACGAGAGTGTGTGTGAAACGGACCTAGTTTGTCTGCACCTGTAATTTAGAGCGAACGAGTAATGTAGTGACGTCATGACGTAAGTCACGTTACACCGGCGGTTGAGTCCTTCTCTCTCTGATAAACGGTATTACGGAACGGTGCGGAGAGAGAGAGAAAGACGAGGGAGATTTCTTTAATTTATTTTTATTTACTTATGTTCGATTTCAAAACCCCAGGTGTGGTGTCAGACAGGAATGACTCTAGGTTGGATTGACTTCTTAGAATCAATACAACCCTTATCCCCAAGGTTGGCCATGGGGGTGCCCGCTAGTCAAACCTGGAGTGAGTTTTTATTTAGGATGGTATTTGTAACGGAGAGACGGGATTGAATCAGGGGTAGGCCAGGTTTTTGGGCTGACGCACCCTCTTTATCTGATAGCTGGCCGTGGGGGTGCCTGCTGGTCAGGTATCAGATGATTCTTTTTGGGATGGAAATGTTCGAATGGTAATATTCCCCAGGTTCTGGAAATCTTCGTCAGGTTTGATCTAGGATAGGTCGGTGTGAGCCGAAGAATCCTTTAGCTGAGCGCACGGCTGTAGGGGTGCCTGCCAGTCGTACACTTAGTGGATCTCCCCTGAAGAAGGCGTCCAGGTTGCCTCCTGGTCGCTCTGCTATGGTAGTAGCCCGCTAGCAGAGAGACCAGAGTTACGCTGATTTGCAGTCGAGCTGCTCCTCACCGAACTAATTGAAAATGCGACGATTCGGTGCTTTTAAGCACTTGTAATTACGTAACGAGTAACCGTCGGGTGGTAGGGCGTATGGGATGCCGGCTGATGAAAATCTCGCCCCGCCCGCTCGGTGACGTATGATCTGACAGTGATAGATATTGAGAGACAGAAGTATGTGACGGGCGACAATACTGCTCGTCACAGCTTTCTAATGTGATCGAATTAGAGACAAGTTTTTAACGAAATAAAAACTTTTTAAATCGAGAGTTCACATTGTTTTGAATACTTTTGACTGCAATCGCCTTAGGGAATTAAACGGAATTAAGTTGACTTCAAATCAATCACGTCCGTGAAAATTAAAACGTATACATTTTTGGTCGCGATATTTAACAAGATTGAAACGATAACAAACGTAAATCGGTAAAATGAATTGAAGTGTTTACATTAAAAAATGACATTGATTGAGATTAAAAGAGTTGAAAAATCGACCATATTCCAACTCATTTCTATCTAGTTCAATCAACTCCTTCTTACCGGGTAATTTCTCACCTCATTTCGATACGTATATGGTAAAATTGCAAAAATGCACTGTTTGACGGGTCCTTTCATCGAGATGGGTTTCTCGATGGCAGGAGAGGGGCCTAGTGCCGCTTTTTAAGCAAAAAACAATAGTTTTGTTTAAAAAAAAGAAGATTTGAGATATGAGAAATAAGAAGGGTGCAGACAATATTTTAGAGAGTAGGCATTCTCCTCTTCTGAGTTTGAAAACCCGAAGATGTACGATTGCCTTCGGAAAACTTCGGGCGGTCTATGCTATTTATATCTCCTAGATTCAAGGTGCCGTCCCATGTCGGCAGAAAACGCAAAGCAGAAAACAGAAAATCATAAGAGTGAAAGAGACAAGAAGATTTGCTTTCTCTTTCACGGCATCTTCACATATGAAGGAAAATGAAGGAATTGTCGCTTTTAATATTTCGATGCGTTTTGATGTTGAGGTTAGGTTTTTCATGTGGAGAATATTAATATTAATACTATTATATATATATATATATATATATATATA